>OZ024859.1:4095949-4098449 GCA_964017155.1 Oasisia sp. SBJ-2009
ATATATATATATATATATATATATATATATCTGTGTAACTCTCTCTTTCCAATCATCCATCCATCCATCTCTCCGTCCGTCCATCCATCCCTCGGCGCTCCACCGCTCTCTATTTCTCTATACAATACTCTTTGTTCTCAGAATTTGCTTCATCTAACGTATCAGTTGTTTCCGCAGATGTCCTGAATAATACCTTGATCTATTTCTTCTTCGCATTCTTCTACTCTCTACAATGACGCAAGAGGCAGCCACATCCGTGTTGGTCGGGGAATCAGATCCTTGTCTACGTATTATGTTTTTAACATGTATTGTGGAAATTGGAATAAACACAATACGATGTACCCACGCACGCACGCACGCACGCACGCACGCACGCACGCACGCACGCACGCACGCACGCACGCACGCACGCACGCACGCACGCACGCACGCACGCACGCACGCACGCACGCACGCACTCACGCACACACACGCACAAACACAAACACATACACTTACACACAAACACACAAACACACAAACACATACACTTACACATACACATACACATACACATACACATACACATACACATACACATACACATACACATACACATACACATACACATACACATACACATACACATACACATACACATACACATACACATACACATACACATACACATACACATACACATACACATACACATACACATACACATACACATACACATACACATACACATACACATACACATACACATACACATACACATACACATACACATACACATACACATACACATACACATACACATACACATACACATACACATACACATACACATACACATACACATACACATACACATACACATACACATACACATACACATACACATACACATACACATACACATACACATACACATACACATACACATACACATACACATACACATACACATACACATACACATACACATACACATACACATACACATACACATACACATACACATACACATACACATACACATACACATACACATACACATACACATACACATACACATACACATACACATACACATACACATACACATACACATACACATACACATACACATACACATACACATACACATACACATACACATACACATACACATACACATACACATACACATACACATACACATACACATACACATACACATACACATACACATACACATACACATACACATACACATACACATACACATACACATACACATACACATACACATACACATACACATACACATACACATACACATACACATACACATACACATACACATACACATACACATACACATACACATACACATACACATACACATACACATACACATACACATACACATACACATACACATACACATACACATACACATACACATACACATACACATACACATACACATACACATACACATACACATACACATACACATACACATACACATACACATACACATACACATACACATACACATACACATACACATACACATACACATACACATACACATACACATACACATACACATACACATACACATACACATACACATACACATACACATACACATACACATACACATACACATACACATACACATACACATACACATACACATACACATACACATACACATACACATACACATACACATACACATACACATACACATACACATACACATACACATACACATACACATACACATACACATACACATACACATACACATACACATACACATACACATACACATACACATACACATACACATACACATATGCATGCACGCACGCACGCACGCACACACACACACACACACACACACACACACACACACACACACACATGTATATATATATATATATATATATATATATATATATATATATATATATATATATATATATATATATATACATACATATATACGGGTCAATGAAGTCTCAAAGAGACGCAGAGAGTCTATTTTGGAATTGGCCACCACGTGGTGCTTTGATTTGAGCAAGATTACAATCACGGTCGATAGGCGTTTCCCGGAAGTAAATGTAACAATTTTTTATAAGACACAGTTGTATTCATAACTTATACTGTTTTCTAGAAGACTATATAAACACTTTTAAACAACATCATAATCTGGAGACCAGTGTTTGAATAAAGCTAATTATTATTGTGTTTTATATTTAGCACGAATGTGTACGTGTTTTCAGAGAAATAAACGGATGGACGGTGCTGCTGCGGCGTGACATTTAAAAGATATAAATTACAGGTGGAATTGCTGCAACACCAAGACGAAAGTTTACCTGCAGAACAGTCCGAAGCGATAATGATGCGGGAACTCATTTCATTTGGGAGGGCAATGAACTATCGTAGCTTCAGCTGCTTCAGCACCACAAAATGTTTCCTTCTCTAAATAAGCCATGATGGGGTCAGATTATGTGAAAAC
>OZ024859.1:4105949-4108449 GCA_964017155.1 Oasisia sp. SBJ-2009
CCCATCACAATCAATTGGGTTTGGCCATGAAGCCCCCCCCCCCCGAATACGAAGCCTGTGCGGGATTGCTTGGTGAAGACATTGACTTGGCGACTGCATAGGGCCCATCATTCCAACATGAACTGCTTTGTTCAACAGAGAGAAACATGACGAAATCATTACGAAATTCTGGTCGTTGTTGACGAAGGACATCGTCAACGCAAGTGAGGCACCCGTTGGCCATGAAGAACTCGCCACTTTCTTCAAGCGCTACGATGACAAAGTGGGTGGGTGGCCGTTGTTGTGTGGTTGGTCCATATGCTATACAGATGCAAGTATACATATACAGGTGTTCTCTCCTTTTACATACTGTTGAGCTTCTTCAGATGCAAATCCACATATTTATCTATTGTGTCCTTAGCTGTGTAACACTAATGATTCTTATTTAATAGTGTATGGCATTGTGTCATTCTGTGACTTTTTCATATCGATTTTGAGTAATTGTGATTTTTCTCTTATATTGACCCTAAAGGACTAGAAAAAACTGTTTCAATTTTTTCGTCCACTTTTTCGTGGGAAAATTCAAGATGGCCGCCACCGGTCATCAACATTCTTATAATCGCTATATCTCTGGCAATAAACGGTATAGAAACCTGAACTCGGAGTCGTTTTATATGTATTGATGTATTAGGAATCCAATGCAACTATTATCTTGGCAAAAGAAATGAAAATAAAGCTATACAAGCCAAACAATGCGTTAAAATGCCCGTAAAATATATATAGTATACGCATTTTTGTAGTAAATATACGTCGTGTGATATTTTTCATGTAAATTTTAAATAATTTTGTTTTTCCACATATATTTATCCTACAGGACTGAATAAAAACTGTTTCAATTTTTATCGTCCACTTTTTCGTGGGAAAATTCAAGATGGCCGCCACCGGTCACCAAAAGTCTTTTAAATCGCTATATCTTTGGCAATAAACGGTATAGAAACAAGAACTCGAGGTCGCTTTAGATGTTTTTAAGTATGATGAATCCAATGCAAGCATTATTTTGATGAAATTAAAATGAAGTTACTCCAGCCATATAGGTATTAAAATAGCCAAAAACGTAAGATCCAAAATAGGTTTCAGGAACATCTTGAAGTATATAGGTTTTCGTTTTCCCTGTGTCCTGTGTCCAGTGATGTTTGCACCAGTACGTGCATGAAACCCTGGTAGAGCTTGTCTTGTCAGAACCCAGAGCATCGTAGATAAGCTTGAGTTTGACAGGGAGTCACTTAGCTCCTGTGTCCATCAATACAACGCTCTCTGTGCTGATTTCTGGAACTCTGCGCAATGCCAACACAAGTACCTCTGTATCACTGAAATACATGTGTACAATGCTACCTAGATCACCCAATGCTACAACTCCAAACAGTGTCATCATTGTATCTGTTTACTTCTGTGTACTGCGAATTCTGCAGATGATTGGGCTCCAAATGAAATGTAATAGAAACTCCGTATAGTATACATTTCAGTAGGACATCAGATACGACCTCTTTCTCAAAAACATGATAATAATTATACTTCGGGTGCAGTACATTTCATTATGTTAATCTGTCGTAATCGACAGTAAATACCATATTTCGTTGGAAGTTATTTATCAGAAATATAAACTGATAATTGACCAATGGTTTGTTTTATTTCCTTAACTGTCTCCACATACACGCGTACCAAGAGTGAAAGGCAACTGCTGTTGGGGAACATTCAACAGAACGTTGCTAACGTACAGTTCACAGCGCCAACACATAGGAACAAAACCATGCTAATACACTCTATGGAGGCACAACATGAAGCCGTAGGAGAGGTAGCCAGCAAGGGCAATCTGTGCAAGGCAATTAAGCAGGCATAGAAAGACCCATGGCTTTTCAAAGGATCGTTGGATGATGTTGGAGAAGCTGTAGTTCCACATGAACTCCACAATGTGACATTGTGGATGCCGAAAGGGTTACACACTTTCAAAACGGAAGCACGCATGCCCGCCCTGCATCGATCAGCATCATTCATATCTCGACAAATCATGCAGACTCACATATCTGATCGCCAAGTATTGTATATGCCCAATTCAGTAGATACATCTGCTTTCTGATCAACTGTCGAAACTACCTTAATGCTTGGCATGTCACAGTACTGTGACCAGTGGGGAAGCCAGAAACTAGCGGAAGTCCTCTCAATGTATGGAGTTGGCAATCCATACAAAGAGTCAAACAAACTGCCGAGGGAGTGCAACAATACATGGATGAACACGCTGGGAACAATGCGCACTCAGGTCTTCATCGGCAAAAAGGTAGACACACATGAGGGTAAGCATTTGTTTCATGCGACAGCAATGTCACTGTACCAGAGATAACCTACGATGAATGACAGGGCGTACCTGACTGAGGCACAGCATCTGGACAGTTACCTTCCACCTACCATCATTATCGATAGCATGGCTGTTGTGCATGAATTGAATGTTCACAAAAGTCACATAGTA
>OZ024859.1:4110949-4120949 GCA_964017155.1 Oasisia sp. SBJ-2009
GCACACACACACACACACACTCGCCAATCGGCAAGCAGACAAGTACACACGCATGTAAGCACACGCGCAACAACAAGAACAACATAACTTAGCCCCGACCATTAAAACTCTTTCAGGTGAACAATATGGCGTCCTTTCAAACAATTAAACATTGTTGAACTTGTACAATCGGTTTTCTTGTCGCCATTGACGCACATTATATTCATAACAGATTATACTGTTCTCGGGGCTGAAACAATTTCACAATACATAAAATTTAAACTTTTATTCTGTTCTTGTAGTCGATAGGGTTCTATCGGAGAAAGAGTTCAGTGACGGTTATGGACGGGTGAGTATCACACAGTCGATGTACTCTTTAAAATTGTCACATAGCCTCTCATCACAACATACGTAAACATTTAATTGTAATAAATACGGCACATCCCATGTAGCATATGTAATTTTATCACATGGCTATTCACATGTAAATTAGCTTAATTATCATACGACACGTCAAAAGTAGCTTACGTAAGTGTTGTAGTGTGTTGAATATTCCCGTTTTACTGAATACTAATTGTAAATTATGGGTTACGAGTTGTTATAATTAGATGTAGGCTATGGTGTCATAGTTTTGTTAAATATATGAAATTGTATAATATACAAAACAATTGTCACGACTAAATTAAAGGTTGCCGTCATGACGATGATGGCATCCTTTAAATTACCTTCGAGTTCACCATACGTACATTCGGGTTGAATTAGAGCCACGACGGAGGTAACGACAGTTTGTAGCCACACAGGAAGTGACGACATTTTGTAGCCACGACGAAGGTGACGACAGTCTGTAGCCACGACGGAAGTGACGACAATCTGTAGCCACGACGGAGGTGACGACAATCTGTAGCCACGACGGAAGTGACGACAGTCTGTAGACACGACGGAAGTGACGACAGTCTGTAGCCACGACGGAAGTGACGACAGTCTGTAGCCACGACGCAGGTGACGACAGTCTGTAGCCACGACGGAAGTGACGACAGTCTGTAGCCACGACGAAGGTGACGACAGTCTGTAGCCACGACGGAAGTGACGACAATCTGTAGCCACGACGGAAGTGACGACAGTCTGTAGCCACGACGGAGGTAACGACAGTCTGTAGCCACGACGAAGGTGAGGGGCCTTGTGATAAGCTAATCATATTGTCCTAAAAAGCAGTTAGCGTTTCCAGTGTTCTGTTGAAGCTTTGAATAAGTTGTGATTCTACACACGAACTCCTTCACGTTGTACAGTTGCTGAGACCACTGCCATTCGGCGTGCTCTACCTACGCTACAGGACGGAGAACGGAAGCGGAAACTACGACGATTACGTCTTCTATTTCGACTGGATGAAGATCTACCAGAAGATGGGTGACGAAGGTGAGTCAGTTCAACCATGCCAAGTTATCTCGCAGTAAGGCAATAAGACTGGCGTCGGAATGTGGTGTATATTGCGGAGTTGGGATTTTTTAGACTCAAATTTTCGTCCCCTTAGAGCTGTCAAAAATAATACTTCGTTGAGATTCTCCCAAACCTCCAGTTTGCAGCTCGCGTAGAACAACATGAGGTTCAGAATAGTGGTGTGTAATCCTATGTGCATTTAAAATGATGGTATTGAACTCCCGATTCCGCCGATTCTGACCCATATAGCCATATGGGCTTATTACCGCTGTAAGTTGATATCGTCATATCCTTAATGTCTAATCTTTTACATGAAGACCTGCCGAGAACAAAACAATCATGCAAATTGATATATCATGATATATCAGCCTTCGGAGAGTATTGCATCCAGTGACATTTGATATTTGAAATTCAATCAAAGAGACAGTCGTATTTCAGAAATTGAACAGATTTCTGAGGTAAGCAATATCATTACTTTCACATATAGAGAGCAAGACACACTTGTTTAATATACCGTCAAATATATATGTAGATCGGTGGGTACTTTTATCAAATAACAAATGAAAGGTAACTGTTGTGTTTCACTAATATTTTAATAGGCAACAATAATTCAAAATACAACGCGGTACTAAGTTTGATGAAATGTATTAAATAAATTACTGCTTTTGTATGATCGTGTTTTACAGATTTAAAACTAGAATATGATGTCATCTCTTCTAGTAGGCTACATTGCTGGCCACGATGTATCCTGATTAACCTCATTTAAAATTGTATAAACTGTCCATTATAGTTATATAACGAAAGATTATACAAGTTACTTCTTGTAGACCATGTTTATGTTCGAACACCAACTCGACTCCAGCAACAGTGCAATTACCGCGCGAAAACTATTCGTAAACCGAAGGCCACACATGTCTATAACCAGGTCATTCATATAGCTTGGTGAATTGGAAAAATGTGGAATGAACAGACTTGTCACTCATCATGCCTCTGCGGTTGAAGGAATTAGGGTTAGGCTGTTTATTACCTTGGCTGTCCACAAGACCGCGAACACGTCACACATGACGCATGTTATAGTAATCAGATAACGTTTAGACGGCAGTGAAAATGCATTCTGAACTGAGAGTATCTTACAACTTAGTCAACGTGGCTGTTTACGTTGTCAAAATTAATAGTAATTATATAAACCTCTTTGCCAATCGAAATAATAAAATAATAACCACCACCACCACCACCACCACCACCACCACCACCACCACCACCACCACCACCACCACCACCACCACCACCACCACCACCACCACCAAAATAATATTTAATAATATTTATAATGTTTATCACTGTAACGTTACAAAATCTGAATGAAAAAAACAAAATTATTAAAAAGTACTTTGTTTGGCGGTTTCTTGACCGTTACCCTTATATATTTGGCAACTTTATGATCACACAACTATTATACTATTATATTGAGATCCGATCAATAGATTTGGCTGCTGGTTTTGAATAGCTTGACTTCCGCTTTAAAATGGCAGCCATGTTTAAAGATGGCATCAAAAAAGGTAATAAGCTACGCTACTGAAATGTCCATCACACAATTTCAGACACCTCAGATATCGGTGTACCTGAATAGCATAGTGGCAATAGGTCCCTCGATTTGAGAATCAAATATTGCGTCGAGAAGACACCGAACGCTATAAATGAGAACACAGTGGATTCGGGGTGAGATATTAAACTTTACGAACAATTATGAATTTAACCGAATCCGGTAGCAACATTCATGCTGATAGGAATAATTTACGTATTAATACGTCTGAGACTCGATTGGAAGACCTCGCGCCTCCATGCTTACAGATCAAGTAACTGAGAAAAACATGGCCGACTTCTGGGTGGACGGCGGCTACGGAAGCGACGAGAACGGGCGATTGCTGCACAAACGACTGGACCTCGACCACGACGGACTACTGACCGTGGCAGAGTGGGAAAGCTGGTACAGTCAACTCGACTGGAACTGTAAGTATTACAAACCGGCAACCAAGTGGCGTATTATTAGTTTTCAAGCATGGCTGTTTCGTTTGTACCATTCCAAATCTCGACCGCTGTGGTGAGTAAAATAAGTAGGTAAATAATTTATATAATTTGGCAAATAAAGTTCCTTCTTACGAAACAATATTTTCGTACGAGATCAGGCTGATTCTGATTATAATTATTTTAAAACATGATATGATATGATTAGTTATATATATATATATATATATATATATATATATATATATATATATATATATATATATATATATATATATATATATATATATCTGTGTGTGTGTGTGTGTGTGTGTGTGTGTGTGTGTGTGTGTGTGTGTGTGTGTGTGTGTGTGTGTGTGTGTGTGTGTGTGTGTGTGTGTCCAGCATGGTCGACCTCACTCACATTGGGTCTCCAAAGTGACACGGAGCAAGTACAAAGACGTGCTATGAACATCATATACCCGAACACTACCTATATCGAAGCATTAGCGAATGCACAGCTGACTTCTTTGAAACAAAGACGTGCGCAGTTATGTGAACATTTCTTCACACAAATCGAAGAGCCGCAGCACAAACTGCATAAACTTCTACCAACACCAAGAACTGCAACATACAATACAAGATGCCGTACTCGATATCCTTATCCCAGAGTCAAAACCAACAGGACCAAGAACTGCTTCATTAACTGGTGCCTTTTCAACCAAAAGAACTCAAAGTGACACTTAGCAAACTTTTGTGAATGCTGATATAGATGGAAATGTGTAAAATATTGTAAGACCTTAATTTATTCTTTAGATCTATTTATTTTAATGTTTTAAAGTATTTATTAAAATATTTTATTAAAGTATTTTTTATACGTTTAGTCAAATAATCACAGAAAATATGTTTTAATGTCTTAACCTATTTAAATTACCTTTATAGATGCCTTTCAAATAAATTATTCTCTACTTTTGTAATTAATTTTATATTTATGCTAATGTTTTAAATTATATATTATTTCAATCTATTTTAGCAAATATATTTTGCATGTTTTATGTACCTATTTCAATCTGTATTGATTGCCCAGATAATGAAATAAACCGTTATATTATATTATTAATATTATATATATATATATATATATATATATATATATATATATATATATATATATATATATATATATATATATTATGTAAAATAATTGTCTTTAAAGTGACATGATTTATTAGTTTGTCGTTTCAAATTGTGAGCATAGTACAGCAACGCAACTCTGTGGTGCTATTTTGCAAATCAGGAACGTACTGACAACGTGCGGACGTGTCGATTACAAATAGCCCGGTTAAACAGATATGAACCACACGGATGTACAATGTGCAATACCGTCTATATTGTGTACATAACAGATGACTCAACCAAATCAAATAATACGCACAAGGTATAATGTTCTATCTTTGTTGACGTGTGCTAGTTTAAATTGAACTTATCTGACTCCCGCGTCGTTGGATTAATCCAACTTATAAGAAAGTATGCATTTTTCTTACTTGAGTCGCGCTTGAGTCGCCCATTTCCACGACTGACGACTTGTAATTCAAAACAGATTATTGGAAGCTTGACTTGACGGTTAATAAGTCTTAGGTTTCTTGGGGGTAATCATAAATCATCTGCTGCCTGACCGTCAAACATAGAGTGAAAAAAGTGTCAACCAGAAACGACTTAGAACTTACACTGCGGAAAACTATATACCATTGATTTCACTATTTATTATTAGCCTAATCATACACAATAATATGTTCCATTTCATTAATGATATTTCGGAACGTAATGGCCATGTGTTTCAATACAACTTGACTTATGTGTTGCACCGGGATTTACCTGGAAATCAGCGAGATTATCTGATATTCTACGTGAGCTTGGAGGGCATTGACTTGCCACCTGAATTGCAAGTCATATATTTGACTCGAGAGGGTCAACAAACGAGATTCGGTGTCACCAGTGGTCACATTGGAGAGGTGCGTCACGACTGCCCGATCGACAAATGTCACGCTGGCTTTACCAACTAATCAGTTATTGTTCTGAACCATCTACTTGATACGACGCAGTATCTGAAGAAATAACAAACTTAGCATTCGAGCGTATAATCAGTGCGATTATCGCGTATATGCCTTGCAAGAGGAACCGCCTGACGCATCGTACAGGAATCATTCCTTAAAATAGCATCGCCGGTAGATAAGTATAAGCCTACAGTCACGACACAAGCGACCCACCGCAAATTACATCGGCTCACATGTTAACATAATTATATTGATCACGTAAAGATGGTCTCGGACTTCAGCCTTATTTATATACAGAGTATGACATTGTTTTTATATGACAGTATATATATATATGTATGTATATGTGTGTATATATTATATATATATATACATGTATATATATATATATATATATATATATATATATATATATATATATATATATATGTATATATTATATATATATATATATATATATATATATATATATATATAATATATAATGTATATATATATTATGTATATATATGTATATATATATATATATATATATATATATATATATATATATATTATATGTAACGGACGTATTATACGAACGTGTATTATTGTTGTTATTATTATTACTATTATTTCAGTCATGTCTCGTTTTCCCGCACACTTTGGTTTCCAAGGCTTTTGGTCGGATAAACGAAATGCGCGGATTAGCCAGACATCTTAATATAAATGATGTCATGATAATTCCCAAATAAATGCGGAAACTGAAACAATAGGATTACTGAAGAACGGATGAACGGTACATGAATGTATTGTTGTTATTGATCTTCTTATTATTATTAGTATCAATTACTTCGCCATAATTCTTCAATACGTGTGTGTACGCTGGCTTCACATAACAGACTGCTAACACAATTGTATGTTTCTTATAGTCGATTTCCTCTTGGACTATGAAGAATTCTTGCAGGTTGGTGTTAATACATAGCTGCATATTTATAAAGGATAATTCTTCTGGAACATTAGACAAAACGTAATTACATGGTATATATATATATATATATATATATATATATATATATATATATATATATATATATATATATATATATATATATATATATATATAATGTGTGTGTGTGTGTTTGTGTGTATGTGCTGCTGTCATTAGCGAAATGTGTATTTACGTATTGTGTGTGTGTGTGTGTGTGTGTGTGTGTGTGTGTGTGTGTGTGTGTGTGTGTGTGTGTGTGTGTGTGTGTGTATTTGTGTGTGTGTGTGTGTGTGTGTGTGTGTGTGTGTGTGTTATAATGTATATATTACATTATATATATATATATATATATATATATATATATATATATATATATATATAGTATGTATTTAAAGACAGCCACTACCGAAACGGCGGAAGAAAGACTAACGATAGACAGAGTGGACAAGTTACACAATATCATTTAGCTCAAATGCACTGACGAATCAACATACATAAGCTACAACCGACCATGCAATTTCCGTGGACTCGTTTAGAGAATCGCCAGCTGAAGAATTAATCACAACTTAATTGTCTCAAGTAGTATAACGGCCCTCAACCAAATATTATAACCCAATCGCTTTCCTAAGTAATTGTCAATATCTGTGGCCGTGTGGCTAAATATGTCGCCAGTTGGTTGGTTGATTAGTGAACAACGAATGCCTATACACGGTGTGTGTCGGCGCGTGGGAGGAGATACAGATGTAGTGTTCCGAAGTTAGCGTATTAATATGTTGAAACTGTTGCGCGAGTTTAAGAAACTGCTTTACCCTCCCCGGTTGTTGTTGCAGCTGGACTACATCCTGTACGAGGGCAAAAGGTCGATGTCAGTTCCAAGAGAGAAGATAACGAGGCGCGGTCGACTGTGATGACAAGAACTGACAACTACAGTGGTGGATGATTCTTGAACGACATGTGCTGTGTTAATAAAGGCTACTTTAAGATATGATAAACTCGCTGTTTTTGTTAATTACCCTCCAAGTAACTGTCTAAGAAACGACTAAGTCACTGTTACAAAAACTTGGCATTCAATTTTCGTTTCTTGCTAATGTACGAAGAGTGAGGAGCGGTGGTCGCGCGGTAGAGTCCCGGACTGTCAATCGAGGGGACGGTGGTTCAACCCCACCTACCGCCGTTTCGAAACTTAGGCAATCAATTTCGTTCACCTCACATTGCCTGTGTCTTTCGGAAGAGACACTAAAAGCCGGTGGTCCCTTCTATATGGTGTCTATGCCAGGGGAAGTAAATGATCCCACACAGGGGGTAAACGTGTAACCTGTAGTGGACTCACTAATTCTAGAGAAGGGCAACTCTGAAAACCAAGCTCGACAATACTCTAGTCACAAACATGTGGCTAACATAAAGTGATGAGCTAACCATAAGAAGAAGAAGAAGAATGCAGCGTGGCAAACGTTCTTGCAATTAAAATATTCGTTTTGGTGCGATCTTTTTGAAAGTAGATTTCGTCATTTATTAACTCAATTTCAAACGCCATCCACAATACAAAAAAGATCACAAGATTACCGACACCCAAGGAAAATATCATTTGGAAGACAACTACAGTATTTATGACATTGGCAAATAAATGGGCAAGACGATATGTCCCCGTTCTTTATTAAAGATCATTCACCATTCAAATCATCTCCCAAATCATATAAAAACGTTTCAGAAAACTTTGGTTCTGTCCCCAGTAAATATGACGTTATTTCGACACAGCACCTGAAAATGTTCAACAACAGATCTTCGATCGATCTCACGACCCGAGACAGCGCAAGAGAACGGAGTCAACGATGTTTGACACACTTCAAAGAGTACAATTTGAGGTTATATGTTCCCCTATTATTATTATTATTATTACAAGCATTTATAAAGCGCCATATCTCCGGGACCAGCCCGTTCATAGGCGCGTACACACATTACAGTAGACCACCACCTCTGGATTCAGCAGTCCATCGTTGCCTGTAGGGCACTCAAGTCGCGTCAGCCGCCATATTGTTTTCATGCTATTTTGCCATTTTCATTTGACGTAACTGCCACGGCAGAAAATCCTTCGTTGTATGTATTATAAGTCTCCATTATATGTCTCCACCCAATATAAAAACTCATCTTTAAGAGGTTGGAACTTATGCAGATAAGTTATTATAAAAAATAATCGTATTGCAGTTATTTTGACTTTGAACACGTTTTAGGACAACGAGGTGGGGACCAGTAGTGTATTGTCTCGTTAAGTATCGCCCAAAACGAACCAGAAACGAGAATCACTTGCGTGCCCTACCCTATTGGCTATGCTCGAAATACGCTGGCTGCGTATTTTTATATTAGAAAATCCCACACTGTGCAACAGAGTAGTTCCAAATAAGGGTATAACGGTGATGTCCTAATTGTTATGCTAGAAAAACCATGCATCACATTTTACACCATCGAGATAGGGCGGAATTTTTTTGGGGGAAGTACCTGCATCGAATGGTCCGCATCGGAGGATAGGAGACAAAACAGGGTTGGCGACAAAGGCCCCCTCGTCTATACTGGAAATAACATACATCGGCCACTCCACATGGGCCGAGACAATTAGCGCATATTGCCTTCTGTAAAGACGCGGCATTTCATTAATCACAACGACAGACTATTATTGAGGGCAATCACTTTCTTGGTCGATCCCAGCTCTCGGCAATGTGCCATTAACAGAAAAGTCACTCTGTCTATATATCGCTGTCTCACTCGTTCGTTCTTTCGTGTGCTCGGTTAACGAGAAGAACTGACCTTAGATAAGGCTTATTGTTTTATTTTTGGGCTGCCTCCGTAATTCGATTTACCGCTCCTCTTGTTCTGCACTCAATTCGCGAAACGTCTGACCTATCTTTTACCAACTACGACACATGCAAGTTCATTTGTGCTAATGTGCCAATTAGTGCCCGCGAAATGATCGAACATCGACAAACAATGATATAACTAAGTTAGTTTCGTTTCGCCATAATTCGAAATTCAATGTGGTTTGCTTGCCCGTACATAATATTATGTTCCTATTGTCTATGTGTTAACTGCGCATGTCCCGGTATTATGGTCGGCGCAGCATTTCCGGCTACATCGACACGCCTGCGCAACATGAAATATGGTGTGCTGTGCGTTGTATTGGGTCACCCCGCGATGTCCCCTTGCCATCAGACGTAAGAACACAATAAGGTGTTCGTCCGCATTCCCCGTATGACAAAGAGTACCCTGCAGAAATAGTACTGTGCAGGTTGTCAGAATTTTTTGTTTACGACGTATGTTGTATGGAGTGAGTAGAGGTGATGTTTTTATGCAGTGTGGTACCAGAGTTATCAATATATGACAATCGTTGTTTTTCTGCGTATTGATACTGGTGTCATTTTGATTGGCGATGTCAACACGAATATCAGAGTGGGCAAATGGTCTCTTTCTCTGTCTCTCCCTATCTCTTTCTATCTCTCTCTCTCTCTCTCTCTCTCTCTCTCTCACACACACACACACACACACACACACACACACACACACACACACA
>OZ024859.1:4128449-4280949 GCA_964017155.1 Oasisia sp. SBJ-2009
CACACACACACACACACACACACACACACACGCTTCCAAGTGATATGTTTGACTTTGCATCAGTCATATGTTTTAACTTCAAACAGCCCACACATTGCTCAGCATTGGCACAGTTACAAGGACCACAACAGACAGCTAGAGAGCTGTTTGAAACATTAGTTAGTACTGATCGGTCACGTACCAAACGAAACGTCACGTGCAGAACGCGAAAAGAATCTTGCCTTTAATTATTCCTCAACAAAAGTGTCGCAAATGCTCTTTACAACTAGTGGATAGTAAGTCCTTCGTAATTATGCACACATGTCCGATATGCATTGTTCTGTCAAGGGAAAACTACTACTAAGCGTCTGATCTTGATTTCAGAAGTGTTGATTCAAAATGTCACGTAGCCATCCGGTGTAAGAGACACGTACGCTGCAAGATGCTTAGATGTTGTACTGAGTAGCCCAACAATGCATACTTTTGAAACTGCTTCGTACGTGACGATTTTGGTCTGTACGTGACTGTACGTTGAATGATGTTCGACATTATTCAACGTCATCCTAAACATATTTATATTACGAACATAATTGCACTTTTGAAATTTAAAACTCGACCCGACTTACGGCCGTGCATTGATGTGAGAGCGACATAGAAGCGTATGTTGACGCAAACTGAGCGGCTCTTTGGGTCTCAATAGAGCACTAAGACTCAACATGCTCGTAACATAATATGCCTAGTGTGACGTATGGAGAAACCTGTAACGCGGAGAGGTATAAAATGTATGCAAAAGCCTAACTACAAACAGTCTACAAAAAAGTACGTCAGAGTTTCGATGGCCCCTGGCGATACACCAAAGCAGCGACGTAAAAACATAAGGGACGAGACCAGTGGACAGAACACGTTTCCATGCATGTTACGGGGTCGACATAGCAGTAAACGTAACAGATTTTGCTCACAGGTTCCTATAAGGTGACCTCGTGGCGGAAAGAACCCACCGTTTAGGTAATTGCATGTCTCTGTTGCTGGTGGAATGTTTGTATTGATTGCTTAGGTTTATATTCATATTGGTTTTATGCTTCTATGACAAGGTGTGCCTCGGAAACTTTGATGGGGCGGTACAAGTGTTCAGTTCCCATCTGGTTTGCATGTTGGGTATCACATATCTACTGTATATTTCCAAAGATAATAAAACGTCATCTTTTTAGCCAATTTCATATCACACAGTTGTCTCGGCTATTGCATAAAATCCCGTATGCACTGCTTGCATACTTCCCTTTGTGCAGACTGGAGATCATTGTTTTTCTGCCTAACGCAGCGTTTCTGTTTACACTTCTCCTGCTAATGCGACAGGCCAACTTCCGCAAACGTATGTTTGTGGGTAATTCCTGAAAGCTCACGCACATGTGTTTGTTTGTACTGATATCAGCATTTAGACCACCCAACAAAAAATTTACAATGACGTCATTCACTAACTTAAGACAACAACAATGTACAAGTACGTGCATCAAAACAATGTTACACATAGTATCTACTAAGGCCATGCGCGGGGCGGGTTTCGTCCCGCAGCCCGGCCCGGGCTGGATTTTTTATTTGTTGCGGGGCGGTGCGGGCTGCGGGCCAGACCAGTGCGATGTGGGCCGGGCTGCGGGCCAGGATATGTCAAAATATGCGGTGTGGGGCGGGCTGTGGGCCGAATGATACAGTTGCGGGGCGGGTGCGAGCTCAACTTTTTCAGCCCGCGCAGTTTCTCTAAAAATGTGCACATTGTCTGTGCCTATTAGTTGGTGGATTACCTGATAGCTCTTTGTGTGTGTGTGTGTGTGTGTGTGTGTGTGTGTGTGCGTGCGTGCGTGCGTGCGTGCGGGCGTGGGGCGTGCGTGCGTGTACGTGTGTGTATGTGTGTGTGTGTGTGTGTGTGTGTGTGTGTGTGTGTGTGTGTGTGTGTGTGTGTGTGTGTGTGTGTGTGTGTGTGTGTGTGTGTGTGTGTGTGTGTATGTGTGTGTGTGTGTGCGTGCGTGCGTTTAACTATGTTATGATAACATGTGCTAACCATGACGTTTTGGCAAACAACATATTGCCAGTGAGTATATTCTGGTAACAGAAAATTTTGATAACACTGTTGAAAGCATTCATAATATGTCACTGTTTTGTTGTTTTCCCTGCCAGCTTTAGTCATTCATTAGAGTGTACATACAATAATTCACAGTTTTGTCAAGGAAAGTGTTGTTATGGTGAATGACTACAGTGACTTCCAACATAATGATTTCAGCCTGACTGCAATTTTTTTTATTGAATTTCAAGTAATTAAAATAATAGTTACAAAAGACAAGGTGAATATAAAATATAACTAGCCATATATTAATTTGGATACCCAATTAAAAGTATTTTAATCAATAAAATAACGAAATTGAGTTAATAAAATAAATTAAGAAAAATTAATTAGGATTAGTTATTTTTAATTATTCTATGTTATCTTTTAAATCTGTTATAGGCTGCAGGCTGACTTTTGAATGAAAAATTATGCGGGTCGAACTGCGGGGCGGGCTGCGGGCCAAGTTACTGCGGGGCGGGGCGGGTTGCGGGCTATGATGTGGCAAAATTTGCGGTGCGGGCTGACTGCGGGCCAAGTTATTGCGGGGCGGGCTGCGGGCTATGATGTGGCAAAATTTACGGTTCGGGCTGACTGCCGGCCAAGTTACTGCGGGGCGGGGCGGGTTGCGGGCTATGATGTGGCAAAATTTGCGGTGCGGGCTGACTGCCGGCCAAGTTACTGCGGGGCGGGGCGGGGCGGGTTGCGGGCTATGATGTGGCAAAATTTGCGGTGCGGGCTGACTGCCGGCCAAGTTACTGCGGGGCGGGGCGGGCTGCGGGCTATGATGTGGCAAAATTTGCGGTGCGGGCTGACTGCGGGCCAAGTTATTGCGGGGCGGGCTGCGGGCTATGATGTGGCAAAATTTACGGTTCGGGCTGACTGCCGGCCAAGTTACTGCGGGGCGGGGCGGGCTGCGGGCTCCGATTTCCAGCCCGCGCAGGGCCTTAGTATCTATACGTGATGCAAAATAGGAGAGGCACAGTTCCAAACAAAATGGCCTTAGAACTGCACATTTTGTTCTAAATGGCTCCTGTCAATAATTATGCCACACAGCACTGTCACACCAGCTCACCACATTATTTTAAAAAGAATGTGTCGCTTATTATATTAATGACAATCTACTTAGCGGGTGTTTTTGTGAACGTGTGCGCATTACAAATGGTACAGGCCTATTAGCATGGAAAAGATTAACTGTTGTGTGCGCATTTTAGGGTTATCATCGTTTTGGCTTGTCGCCGTTTTTGGAGTGTCACCGTTTTAGTCTGTCCCCATTTGAGTTTGTTGCCATTTTTGTGTGTGTGTCGTCGTTTTGCTCTGTCGCCGTTTTAGTTGTCGCCATTTAGGATTTGTCGCCGTATTGACCTGTATCCGAGTCTTTCTGTGGGCCCTAGACCTGTGTCTGTAGTGCCCATTGGTTAAGCCGCCACGGCATGGGGGCATTGTCGCACCTACACAACTACGTCGAAGTGTAGTAGTAAATGACAGCAGGAAAATGGACGACCCGGGGAACTCATCGGGGTGTGGCGGAGCATAACGGGAGATTAGCCGGAAGCCGGATGCTGTGGGCACGCGCCGTGATAAGAGTCGACCAAAGCTGCACTGCTAGCTGGCGGAGACCCACCGTTGTGAGCGGAGGACGACGGGAAAGAGGGTTTGGAAAAGGCGTGGGAAACGAGTGACGTCACTGAATGAACAGAGCGGGAACAGCAGTGTCACGTGGCACGACTTCACGCGCTCGGATGTCACTTTTGAAATCAACGAAACGTTATAACGTTAAGGCTAAGCAGCTGCAAGCGTGTTTTAAACACACTACGACCATCATCAAACGAAACATTAATTTGCCAATGTTTCGTTTGATGATGGTTGTAGTCAGACCCAGGGTGCCTGGTGGAAGACACGTAGGCCTACGTTTCTCTTAAACGTTTGGTGGAATTTGTATGTTTCAGTAAACTAATTATTTTGAATGTGCGGGATAGGCCTACTGCTACAGCGGTCAGCGGAGGGAACTGTTTAGAACGCCTCAAAGGGTGGAACGTCGAAGGTCAGACTACCTTTCTGGGTCCGCGTCAGATGACTGGGATAGCAAAAGTCCGTTTATAAAATGAAATAGCAGGATACATGACGCACATGTCATAGCCATAGGCATAGCCATATAGGTCATAGCTTTATGACTGAAATGAAAATATCTGAACATAACGCTATTTGTCAACTTTTATTGGCCGCAGTACATGGCAAAGCCTGGTTTACAACTTGTATCACATAGTGAAATAAGCACATGACGTAATCAATCGCAAACATTACCGATGTTACCTACATCAACAGTTCTGCTTCTAAATCACTGTTACTATGCACTCCTCTAAACATAGTATTAGTAACGCGTTATACCGTTCAGCAATGCCCGCCTATTGAAAAGGTCAAGGCCAACTAAAAACGCGCGCGACTCCTGTAGCACGCTAAAAACAAATGGACGAGACGAGTGGACAGAACATGTTTCCACGCATATTACGGGGTCGACATAGCAGTAAACGTAACGCATTTTGCGCAGACTGGAGATCATTGTTTTTCTGCCTTCTATTTACACGTTTTCACCTCTCCTGTTATTGTGACAGGCCAAATTCCACAGACGTATGTTTGTGGGTAATTCACGTACATGTGTTTGTTTGTACTGGTGTCGGCATTTACACCACCCAACAAATAATTAACAATACCGTCATTCACTAACTCAAGACGTACAAGACTGCATCAAAATAATGTCACACATAGCAACACTTGATAGAACCGCACGTTGTTCTAAATGGGTCATGTCAATAATTATACCACATAGCATTGTCACACCAGCATTGACACATTGCATACACAGCAACATTTCCACAGTAAATGACCAACACTTACTTGCACAAGGAGTGCATCCAAAACACGCTCACTGACTAGATCCGTGCAAAATACATAAGAAACAACATAATTAAGAAATAAACGCCATATGACACACCTGTCACCGTACATTATCCAAACCAACAATTAGTGAGTTTAGTGATAGTGATTTTGAATAACGACACAAAGAATGAAGTATCTTGAAAATGTGTGATTCATTTCATTGGTGTAACTGAGTGACATTTGAATGACAACTCAAAACCACATATACCGTCAAGTATAATATTTGGTAAGAAGCATGTCTTCACAGAAGAATGTCCTTCCTTCATCATAATTATGGACCTTCAAATGTTTCCAATCGATAAGAACAAAACCAACTCAGCATACCACAAGTAAAACACAATCCCAGCAGAAACCACACCTGCCCTGCCACCGTCAACTCAGTAACATAACCACGCTATAATTATCGGAGTTTGCAATGTCAACTTTCTGGTTAAACATGTGAAGTTGCTATGTTTATACACAGTTGATGGAACTCTTATCCACTTAAGCAATACAACATACAGGCATCACAGCTCATACACATTTCTGAAGTTATTACATCACTACTGTATACACAACCCATGTGTTCAGCAAAGCACATACATAGCACAGTTCAACACAGCCACTGTATTGTCCACCACCAACAGCGATCCAATCACAAGACATCCCGTCCTTACATCATCACTGTTTGTGATACTCATCAATACTCCGCGACACAGTCACACATAATCATCAATCAATATGTCAGACTGACAACATGCACATAACTCAGAGAATTATCAATTAGTTGTCTCTGGGAACAACTCACTAATGAGACAGTTGTGCTCCTGACCTACAGAATCGAGTATATTAGGGCAAACTATTTTGACGTCACCTTGGCAATTGAACATTAACTAAGGTGTGATGGTATGAAATTTAATTTTTGGTAGATATAGTTCATGGATAGTATCAAACATGGCCGTCCTGTACATTTATTAACATAAAGCACACTCAGCCATGAACCAGATTACTTCATACAGGAATTTACAAGACAGAACAGTGCATTAAACCACATTAAATAACGCCACACATGTCGCCAACTCATGCAACTTTCACACACTTCAAGTTATAAGTAACACAGTTCAGATTGAAGCTTATTAATATTATACTGCTTAGCACCAACAGTGTGTAATAATAATAATAAATAGTTTACAAGCAACCTGTCAACATAGTTATATATCTGCTCACAATTAATAGTAATACACAACATTGTAGATCACATGGAACGATATCCTTGGTCAATATTAACTCAACTAAACAAGACTGAACAAATTTTGAAAATACATAATGGTAGCACCTAGAATAGTGAACCAATGTATTGTATCAGAATCAAAAACATTGATGTGATTTCTGAATTGGTGTCCAAATTAACATGGTTTTGATAAGGGATATATATATATATATATATATAATATATATAAAATTATGCGTATATTTATATATATATACACATACATCTATATACATACATATATATCCATTATTCATACCATGAAAACATAATTTCTAAACACCAATGAGCCCCATTATGCACATGATTCGTTTATCTAGAAAATGTGTTAATGCATTGGACACCGGTGCCAGGATTAACAGTGTTTATATGAAGTAATCATTAACTAAAAACAATGAAACGCAATGAATTCAAGCACTATGCAAGGGCCATGCATGCAACATAACACTACACAGGTTAAACGCTATCCTAGCGCTGACATGCTTAACTCAATAACATAACCCTGTAATACTTAACAGAGTTTGCAAGGTTAACTTGATCCCTTCATACCATAAACTTAACATAACAGAGAATGGCTATGTTCTTGCTGGAACTAGTTAGAAAACTCACATGATGCCCAGTTTGCAGACGGCCACAGTACTTTAACCTGTTATATTTTGAAGAAACATGGCTATCTATTTTTTGCTGATATTTCCATAACTCTGACACCATAACTAGTCACAACCAGAAACCTTCCTGAACCTTTCTTTCTCAAAATTGGCTTCAATGGACAAGAAATTAATATCAACAGGAGAGAGAGAACTGAGAGTAAGATTAAAACCCAAACATGACATTTCTTTCAGCGGCAATCAACATGTCCATTCTGAACAAATGTCCATCGTAGTCCAAGTAGATCTCGACAACAAGTTCATACAAAACGTACAGTGAAATTAATATTCTTTAAATTAAAACAACACAGCTTCAATTGGACATTAACGGAATTAGGAAAACGCGGGTCCTTCGTACAAACCGAAACAGTAAAAGACGTCATAAGCCCCACAACCCAAGTATCACAGTTAGCCTCTATCTCACTGCTAAGTCAGAGATCTACAACGCTACCAAACCCTGCCTACGCACATACAACTGTGTCATTTACTGACTGACATAGCCTGGCCACCCATTGTGTATCATCTTCAGGTTGCACGGGTAACAGAACACCATACATCCACAAATTCTATTAATCACGGAGATTGGGGATCGCTGTCAATGAGCTGTCACTGGACTGTCCCACTGTGCCACATTTCAACAAAAGGTCAACGTAACAAGGGGCATATTATCTACGTAAGGGACGACGTAGGGGCAGTAAGCGTTACTATCAGCCAGGGAGACTTAGCGGAAATGCTCCTAAGCACTCTTACTTTTCACCTACAGCAAACAGATGACTCGGATATCAAGGTCATATTCTAGCCAGCCGATTCGCACTCCCCAATATTCTGAAAACGACTGATTAAAATTTGTATTTATAATGCCAGTAACCAGCAGCAACCACAGTGTGGATTCATGTTACCTAAGGGAGCAACAAATGAGCAA
The DNA here is from genome assembly GCA_964017155.1 of Oasisia sp. SBJ-2009. Lineage (NCBI taxonomy): Eukaryota > Metazoa > Annelida > Polychaeta > Sabellida > Siboglinidae > Oasisia > Oasisia sp. SBJ-2009. The sequence goes on from OZ024859.1 coordinate 4,136,276, forward strand.
CAGCTGCAGAATTATGTGCTAAAAGTCTAAATTTTGTCAGTCATATTGTTTCACTCAAAATTAGGATATCTACCATACCCACTGACTAGGAGTTTTTTTATACTAAATTACCACATTTTACTAACAAGTGTAAAACAGGTTATTATCATACCAAAAACACCTTGAAATTCACATGCCATCGAGATTAGTGTGATGATCTGTTCACCAGTGAATGAAATGAAGTCTTAATGCTTCCATACTGGCCTACATCCTCTCTGTTTTCCGACAGTAGTGCCTACAGTAATACATCAACCCAGTCCACTGGCACAACACTTTCAAACCAAACACAAACTTGCAAGATAATCAGTATAACATGTAGTCCATGTAACCGTTCTTCTGATTCATATCAGATAACTATAAAACAGCCCACAAGAAAGAGAACTGTAGGAGCTCAAATAAACTATACCTAGACAATCAGCAAATTCCGTTCGATGATAGAATTTGTAAGCGAGATGGCAACAAAACAAAAATGGTCTTCTGCTCGAGAATATGAAACGGCGACAACACCTGATAGGGCCACTGATACAGACACTGCAGTTATGGCAAGATACTGTTACATTCCAAATTGTCGGCTAAATGAAAGAATTGTAGCCTAGGTCAAAGTGTTTGTTGATGTTATAGTCATGACAAGCAGGAGGCATGGTGTGTTTCGATCGAGCGTCCTTGCTAATCGAACAAAACAATATTGTTATCAATAATTGTCACAACATTTAAAGGTTTTGGGTTCAGCTACAAATAGGTGGGCAAATGTGGCTTTAAACATTAAAAAGTCAGTCAGCAATCTACTTTATAAATAATGAACTGAACAAAGAAATCAAACCATTGACAAATCACAGTTTGAGTTTGTACAGAAAAATAAAACAGGATTTGTGGTACATGCTGTAGCATTCAAATGGAAAGGAGATTGTGTCAAATTATGTATGAATCCAAAAATTAAATGAAAAATGTGTTTTAAAGGTTAAAACAGTGACTTCATGGAAATATTGTCGTTATCCACAATGCAGGCAAGTGGAATACGGATTATAATCAAAGCAAGTAATGTCCAAGTAGGAATTAATTTTGGTGGCAAGCAAACAATCATATGTGCATAGTGAACACATTTCCAAAAACAAAACTAGCACAATTTGCATACAACTCCAAACCACAAGCCCTACCCATATGGCTAATGTTGATCAGTATGCTTATATATATATATATATATATATATATATATATATATACCTTCTTGGCAAGCATTGGCATGGAAACACAATATCTATCCATAGCACCATTTGTGAAAGCAACATTATTTCATACGATAAGCTAATCTATTACAGTTATGATTAATTTGAGTAATGAATGCCTACAATAGTAACGTTCTTATTTCATGTTTCTATGAACCTGTTTTGAGTTTTCCAAGGTCTGCTTTTACAATTAACTCGCACTAGGCTGACGTGCTTTCATTTTAACAGATTCAGCACTATTTCATAACACATTATCATTTATATGTATACACGTATATATGTATTATACAGTAAACTGATCAGAGAGGAAATGGGTGATATTTTTACTTACTTCAGTCAATTTACTTATTTCCGTCTATGATGTTTTGAGTGCTTTTAGTGCCCTTCCTTGGATGGCTTGCAAAAAGGTAACCTGACTGCAAAATATGTTATCACTCATTTAAAACGGCCATCTGATGAACATCTGACCTTCTGAATAAACACCAATTTCACAATCACTTTCCTCCTTTGTCAATGTTCAAGTGATTAATTTCAGCATCCAACATGAAATGTGTGATATTCTAACTTACTTTACCGTCAATTCATACATTTCTCCCCCCCCCCATCCCCCAAGATGTTTTGGCTGCTTTTAGCAGCTTTTCTCAGATGGCTTGAAAAAGGTAAACTGACTGTGAAATATGTTGTTATCACATATTTCAAACAACCATCTGATAAACATCTTCATTCACTATCTGACAGCAGTTTGAATATTTTCTCGTGCCATCCTTTCTTGACAAGATACGGGATTTAGCGAAAATAAGTCAATGATGGAAGCTCGTTTAAAGCCCCTGGAATACTTGAGCCTTCAAGGTAATGTAACTGAAAACTGGCGATGGCTTCAACAGTTCGAGTTGTATATGCTCGCAATCAAAGCGGACTCAAAACCGAATCACACGAAAATTGCCATCTTGCTTAGCGCTATTGGCCTGGAGGCATTGGAGTGATACAACCATTACAAATGGGACAATCCGCCGAAAATATCAACCTTTTGAATAAACACCGATTTCGTAATCACTTTTGTCCTTCTCCAACGTTCAAGTGACACACTTCAGCATCCAGCCCACTTGCTACATATCAAACCATGAGGTGGTGCCGTTGTTTCTACGACTAGTCTGTTTCCTTGACAACCAACGCAAACCTGGGCTAATCGCGCGATTCATTCAGTAGGTGTCGCCGGTAGTCGCTCAACCACGTTCATGTCGTTGACGAATTCAGAGATGAGGTCAAGCGTGACGTCCTCGGGAACCTCGTAGGCTTGGTGACCAAACTCCTCGGCCAGCTGGACGTTCTTGATGTCGTCATCCAGCAGCAGGATCTCGTGGGCCTGGATCATGACGTGGTCACGGTTGAAGAGTTCCGTGACGAGCCACGCAATGTGCTGTTGTTTACCCAGAAACGTCACCTGCTTCTGGGCCCAGTCCTCCGCGTTGGTCCGTATCACCACCCGCGAGATGTCACTGCAAGACGACGGGGGACATTTAATAAAAATAATAATACATTCGTGAAAATGTTCATCAAGTTGGCAGTATATTATTCCAAACAAATTCCATAATTACCGAACTAGCAATGTTCTATTTACTTCTACGTTTCGACCACCATCGGTGGCCTTCTTCAGGAACTGAATGTTCAGTCGTCACTGCTCGCTAGATGGCGTGGCGAGCAGACTGTCCCACACGTGACTTAGTCTGTAGCCCCCCTCATCTCTGTTCATAGTTGGTTCCGTTTTAGTAATCCACATGGCTTCTTTTATCCAACGCGCACACCTGTTCGTCTCTCTATCCACCACTTTCGCTCCCTCCCAGTCTATCACACAGTTGTCGTTGGATAAAAGAAGCCATCTGGATTAGGAAGACGGAACCAACTATGAACAGAGACGAGGGGGGCTACAGACTACCATCTAGCAAGCAGTGACCACTGAACATTCAGTGGCACATTTAATAATAATAATAGTTTTTATATAGCGCACGTCAGTCTAAGAATGTCCACGGCAGTGAAGCATTGCATTGTCTGTGTTAAACTGACAATGAAACATGACAGGTATTACACACGGACAAAACAAGTTTGCATTGAATAGCACAAGTAGCTTCGCTCTTCTTGTCGAATGTGCAATTACCCATGACCGTACCGAATTGCGGCTTAATTAGAATGACGGGAGGGGTGAAAAGGATTGGTGGATGAAAGTATGGAGGAAGAGGGGTGTAGAGGGACAGTGAGAAGGGAATTAGTAGAGGATAAAGAAAGTGAGGGAGTGGGAGAAGGAGAGGGCGAGGGGCCGCCAAGCAGGGAGTAAGGGAGAAAATGTTGAGTATTTTTAAAGGAAGGGATGGGGAGAGGTAAATCAGAAGGGAGACAGATAAAGTGAGACAACCTCACAAACTTGTTCACTGTGACACATTGTGCATCAGAATGAAAACCGATTGTAGCGCTACTCATTTGTGCATTTCTTTCATCTATTTGCTAAAAATGGGCACTGAACGGTTTAAATATTAATTTTTTTATATACCGCTAATTCCCACATGGCGGATCGATGCGCTGCACAAGAAATACACTAAATGTATATTAATAAATAGAAATGTAAATTATATAAATTAATATAAATCATATACATTTTTTTTTTAAGATGGACTAGTAAACCTTTGTACGTAAATTATATAAATAAATTTAAAATAAATTAAACACTGCTTTTAAGATGTATAGTACTAAAACTTGGTATATAAATTATAGAAATTAATATAAGATTAAAACCTTTACTAAAACTCTGTAAGTAAATATATATCTAAATATATAAATTAATCTAAAACATAAACACTGATTAAAACGTGATTGACACTAAAAAAAATTAATGTCCGTCATTTCAAAACAATTTGAATTCATTTAGCATGATTTTAAAAACCATAAAACTTACACGGCACGTAAATACAGAAGGTTCTGATGACATTAAATGTTTTATTTCACGACAGTGATCACGTCAGATTTGCAACATGATTCTCAATGAACCATTAGAAATGGACACTGAAACATTGATTTAAATTGTTGGCTTATCAAATATAAAATATTTTAATTGAATATTACACTGACTGACCACTCATAACAATCGTTTTATATAGAATAAATAGGTTGCCCACCACATTAAATATTTTGCATTTAATAAACTCGGAACCATGCTCGCAATTTGAAAGTTCAACTGTTAAACCACGGACTTATGTGCTAAGTTGACCTTGCTGCGCCACTCTAGTGGCCTTGAACCCAGAGACAGCCGTCCAGTGCATATAAGTCTGTGGTTAAACAAAACATCTGACTAGTAAACATGTGATGCTGTATAGAAGTATGCCTGTTCACACTTCCCGTGCGTCTAACTACAAACTGGACCAAGGCTCATTCAGGGAACTCGCTGCTGATGACAGCCTGTCTAACGGTGTCATGGGGCGTCAACAACTGACGCCATAATATTTACACTACTTTTCTCTATATTTATTTATTTTCATGTCTTCAAATTGTATTACTTTCTAATAGGTTTAGTCAAGTAATCACACGTTTTTAACATGAGTAATGGCGGTAGGGGTAGAGCCTCGGACTCTGGACTAAGAGAACTAGGGTTTGAATGCTGTCGTGGTGTTAAAACCTTGGGAAAGTTTTTTCACTCGACATTGCTCCAAATCACTCAGCTGCATATGAGTACCTGGCTATAGACAGTGGTGGATATGTGTACGAGCAGCCTTTGCGCATTAATTGCGGCATATGGCTGGATGCTTCCCAGAGAAGCCGAGATGGTGTCTGAGTGAACAGGTCTGTCAGGGAAGTAAAGTGTAAAGCATTTTGAATGGTCCTGAGGACTGGATACTGCGCTATATAAGAACTTACCTGTAACTTTAATGTTTTAAATAATTTTTACACATTTTATGTTTAAATTATAATTACACAGATGTATAGTAGGGCTGTCACAAAGTTGAGTGGATGCCCACCAGAGGGCATAGCAGGTCATGTGACAAAGGTTTCCCGCCAATAGTGAGAAGGTTTAAATACCTGGGCAGGGGGAGATGCTAGGATTTTGCTGGTGAGACTGAGTGACTGAACATGTTGGCTCGGGGAGAGTTTATCGGAGCCATGTGGCGCTTGATTTGTATTTGTATTATACATTGACTGTTAGTTTACAACATTTATTGTTAATGCAGTAAAATAAAGATTGCGCCTGTCGTATTTTATATGAGTGTGTTTATTGATATTTAACTTATGTCAGTACAGTGTAACGGTAGCCACAAAGTTAATCGCCCTTAATTTACTCTGCCGTTGCCTAATTTCAATTACTCTAGGTAGCGGTATGACAGAAGTTAATATAATGAATTACCTATTATTACTATTATAATTTTTACCAAAGTTCCACTAGATAGGTCTACCAACAATTTCACGAAGTTCTCCGAACGTGCCCTATTACTTGGTCTATTTCCCTCAGATTTGTTGACAGATCCCACTGAACATAAGCAACTATACTGACGGCAAGTTTCATATTTACCCAGAGTTGTTTTTAATAATTTATTATTATTTTATAAAACAAAATTGTATGTAAACATATTAAAATTATTACAATAAATTTGTTCATAACACCTCATACTAAAAAAGATCACTATATGTCACAGAAGTAAATATATAAGCAACGTTTGTATGAAACTATTTTTGCAGGGCATATCAAATGATCTAACCAATGGAAATCAGTCTGATGGGAATATTGCTGCATTTTAATCAAAGCTATGCAGCAAATGTAATGACAATTTCAGCACAACATTAATGTATATCCACAGGATGTTTCTACATTCAAAAATTCCTCTCTCCCTCCATATGGTAAACAAGTATTAGGTCAGGTTGAACAAGAGAAACTTCTGGCCGACGTTTTGTTGGGTAAGAAAAAGCAGTCTCAAGCAATTGGCTAAATAAAAAGATGTAATTACACACTGTGATATATGTAATACTATTGTGTTACTGATGCACTGTGAAACCGTGACAGTCTCCTGAAACCAATACCAAACCACAATTGATAGGCAGTCCATCATGTGGCCTTATAGGTAGTCAATTCTCAAAGTAGTTACTTTATTATTACTAATAATTACTTTGTTGAGCACGACATCAAATGCAATTCACTCTCATTGAACAGATAAATAATTGATTAAAATCTGGCAAACATCAGTATCGTAACTATCACTAAAAGAAAAATGGTGTAAGCCATTGTTAGATTTCCTACCACTGTGTGCTGCGGATTACTTCGGTCTAAAAACACATTTGTCTACGATACACTAACAAGGTGTGGAATTATACTGTGACAACTTCACTGTTATCAAGGATGGCAGTGTTGACAATCAACTGTTCAGAAACTAATCCTGCTAATTTCAAAATAACTGTTTGTGAGGATCAGGGCTTTATGCAGGATAAAATTATTGCCAGTCACATGTTTTGGTGGACACATGGATGTTAACTGCTAAGGCAATTTACAAACTTTCAAATTGTGCCTGATGACCTGAAAATGGGCTACAAACACACATATGACACCATTTCCACTCACTTTCGAGGCATAACTAACAATATCTATGATTTTGGAAGACCTTTTTTTGCTCCTTAATTTTTTACCCATCCACATTTCTACCCGTCCATATTCGTTTTTACCCATCCAAATAAATAACTACCTAAAGTTTGGTTCTTTAGACCATACATGTTACTAATTCATAACACTAACAGAACATAACATGTTAGTATGATCCATTGTTTAAAAGAATGGTTCCAAAATTTATTTTTGATAGTAAATTATGCAGACTACATAAACAATAACACTAGGTTTTGTAATATAAAATAAACAAGTAATTACGAGTCTTTTGTGCTGCCTGATACGAGTCATGTCTCATGTAGTCATGGCATGACACATGGATGAATTGAATTGCATGCTTCATTGCCTGCGTGAGCCGTGACGGGTATTCATTGACAAAAGCTATATTATTTAAGCGTTTTTCACACCTGTGTGGCAGAACCCGCAGTAGCACATCCCTGATTAGTTGCGGCTGCATGGAATACGTGACGACAGAGACGTAAATGTCACACTCGGAGATGGCTGCCTCCAACAGTGCTCTAAAGCACGGACGGACGTATTCGGCCAACTTCGGAGTGGTTTGACGCCAGTAACCTTTCGTGTGAACCGACACGATCGTCTTGTCGAAGTCTAGCGCCAACACCCTCACGCCCTTGCGCACAAGCGTCGAGATGATTGCACGCGCTAGGATAGCGTCGGGTTCTGGCGATGTGGTGCACATGGTTACGTGTTTTTAGCAAAATCTCTCGCTAAGAAATCACAAACATGGCGCAGAATACGAGATAGCCCAAACGGCCATGTTGTTAGCGACAGCGGGCTGTCAACGGCTAAACTGCAAACAACAACAGAAAAGCGAATGTGTGCAAATCGTCTTATTTTACATTATATTATAAAGTCTAAATGTTGGTGTTAAAATATTTGTAAAATGTACTACTCATTTGTACACAATAAACTGAAGAATAAAAAGATCGGACCCAGTATGCCCCCTGTCGGATATTCCCATTTATAGCACTTCAATGTTATGCCAAAAAACCTGACAGGTGGCGACACTAGTGATTTTTAACCTTGGCCACACATTTGGTTTTTTGAAGCACCCTATTTTTGTTATCCAATTTCGGATCCGGTTGATGTTCATATCTAGAGTATGTGGATAGTTAAAGTAACGAATACAATGAGCTTAATAAAACTAATGTACAGTTAAAAAATACCTTCATCACTTATCACATTGGCTAAATTTAGTACCTAAATAATGTGCTAATTAAATGTAACTTGTTATACTAGCCACATTGCTTTATTGATTGAGTAAAATATTATATTTCCAACAAGTTAACAAATATAATATATACATAAACAACCTTGCATTACAAAGTCAATGCAAATCACACACAAAAAATTGAGACATCAACTTATAATTATTGCGAAATCAGTTTTCTCGCCAAGTTGGATGCCGATTTCAACCATAAATTAAACTCAAAGGGCATTCGCCCACTCTTGTTCCTATGTTGAGTTGGTGAGACAAATAATGTGTCACTTGTAGCCCACCACTTAAGCTTATTTGTTAAGAGGCACAAGAAATGTCTTGTTTTGTGTGATGTTAATTAATTCTACCGTCTTCAACAATATTAAACTCGACTTTACTCGAGATATACTAATAACACATTGGATTGTCAACAGTAAATGCAAGTTTGAGACAACAGAACAGTATTCGCCAGCAATCCCAGTGTATGCATATCTACTTTCTTATCAGTTTTATGAACCATGCGTTTGTAATTGTAAAAAAAATACAGACAATATTCTTGTAGTATAACATAACATTTCTTAATTCTATTTATTTCATAATAAATATTTTATATATTTGTAAACAATATTTAACTTGGAAACACTTTAATAAAATGGGTTGAAAACAGTTAAAATGTGTAACTGTAAAATACAACAGCTCAGTATTACTTTAGACAGTAATTCCTGTATGCACAAACTCTTTTTCAGCCATGCCTTGGCAGTCGACAGCTCATAGAGAAGTGAAAGTTATTGCCCTCATATTTTTTTCAGGTAATATCACGTTACCTCCTGTTATTAACTAATCCTTTGTCTGGCTGGTTGGCGTTCCGCTCATAAATATAATTATTGCAATGACGCTTACTTGTGTTTTCTTTCTCTTTTAATTCAGATTGTTGCTGGGGAAAGTTCAGTGCAGCACAATCATCTCAAAAAATCTTTAAAATTCATGTCATTATCAGTTCAATGATCCCTTTGTCTGTATTCGCAACACATGTACAGGTAACACTCCTGTAATGTTGCCATGCACATACACAATGTTCAAGTACATTTTAAACAGAAATGTAATTTTTACATAATTCTTCTTGTGGTTCTTCCTCATTCAAAGACAGTTATTGGCAGACATCAGAATCTTCTCTGTCCGTTCATCCACACGTCTGTGTGCTGCATTGGTGTTGTGATGTCATAATTCACGTGTTAGATATCTTGTGTTCATAGCCTATGATTATGGTCTTGGTTAGAATGTAGTATGTTGTCCATAGCATTATAAAAAAATTGTTAGGCAGTCTTAACCATGTTGGCAGATACCCAATGCCATGGCAATGGCAGTCAGTTTACACGCGCCCCTGTTATGTCGTAGATCACTCATTTGCTGTTTGTAACAGACATAGCAAAACGCAAACGTGCATGTATGCACTCTGACTGGCCACAGTTATCATTTCAGAGTCTAACTGCAAAACTTCGCCATATTCACACAAGTAGGAAGCTCCAGAAAAATGTTCGGTCGAAGACGAAACAACAGCAGTTCTGCAGCTTAGCGATGAAATATTTGGCGATGCATTTGAATTGTGTATGAAAGTCACGCTAAACAATTGTGTAAATCAGTGGATTGGCAATCTTGACGGCTGTGGCAATGGTTTAGGATCATATCCGATTCTTTCATGAATCATATCACGTTTTTGTCGTTGTGCAGTTTCTGAGTCCACCGGTGTGCACTGACCGGCTTGCGCTGTTTGGCTTGCATTTGCAGCTTCTTGTTTTTCTTTTCTCAAGTTGCTCCACTCTTCAAAATCATCTAATTTCAGTTCTATCCGCGTTGGTTTCCTCCGCAACATTTCGCTTTAGCGATTACCTCGGAACAAGGCATATAATACAGGAACAACACATACAAACTCGCAGTCAAGTGTCCTACCACCTGGTCAGGTCGTTGTTTTGGGAACCATAATCAACTGTTTAATCGCCAGATGGCGACTGCCTTGACTGTCGACACGACATAAAAGATGGCGCCACTGTTTGTCGAGCGCACAAAACTAACCGAGATCCTCGAACAACTAACAGTATCCTACTGCGTGAAAACCAGCAATAACCCATAACTTGGTATGTGCATGATTGAGGGGATATTTTGATTGAGTTTCATAAAAGCGAAATCCTCTCGTAGCCCATTTTACCATAATAGTAAAATGGGCTACGCGTTCCTGGGTATATACGCGCTGTAGTGTAGGTAGCCCTGACATAGGGCTGCAATGGATGTGCATAATAAAATGCGTAATAAAAAGTCTCAACGTTATTTCCAGAGCAGGTCTGGAAATAATTGCTCAACATTTTGCTTATATCCAGAGCCGCTCTGTACGTAAATCTCTTTTAAATTTACCCGCCAATTACCACGCAGAAAACTATTTTAGAATATCGAATTTATCTGAAATCATCAGTAGGCCTGCCCCTATGCCTAATTACCTATGTCTGCTGGTATCCACTGAATATCCAGAGCTGTACGCTCTGGAAATAACGAAAATATTTTCACTTATTTCCAGAGCGCCTTTACATAGAAATAGCTCAGGCATAGGCCTAAGCTAGCCTTGGTCTTCTTCCGTTCAGCACATCACTTCACTGCGAGAGGTATCTTTTTCCAACCATCGCTGTGGTCCTGCTCCCGTCTTCTCGGGTTTCCTGTACTGCTTTGCTTTCTCATATATTTTTTCTAAGGAATCGTGTCTTGATGTGGACAATTGCCAGCTGTCACACATCCCTATTTTTAAAAGATGCTGTCCCGACGTCGTACTTAAGCACAGATAATCCGGCCGCATTAGAACCAGTTTGTCTTCTAACAGCACATCATTCACTGTGTTTTCATTGGCCAGTTTATTTTTGCCGCTGAGCTCATAGCTCACGTTCAGCGTACATGGTGTGACTTTCGCCTCGCGAAGCGGAAATATTAAACACGATAATATATTTTGCTCACCGCCTCGCGTGGCACTTTGCTCACGAAAAGCGCAGCGCACATGAGAGCTATCAGCTCAGCAAACAGACACGCGTGGCTGTTTGCAGCATGAAGCGACACTGTGAGAACGTGACCCTATAACACTTATTTTCATCTCTTTCCGTTACAGAGGTCCTGACAAGCGCCCCCACGGTATTAATTAGCAACAGTACTGACGCTTCCTCAACCACAGAACTTGTCACTCTTGAAGGTACAGCTGAATATGTGCAATATCAGCAGACTACATTTTGCACTAGGAAACGCGACGCCACACGCGAACTATCTCGACTTGAAAACACCGTTTGCGCGCGACGCTTGTTTTTAAAGTAATTTTTTTTTATTTCACCAACCATTAGTATACTTGAAATAAATTATATATAAAATATAATGCACAATATAATGACAGATATCTAATCTGCGTTTTTGTAGACAACCCAGACCGTACAGGCGAGCGGCGGTAAAAGCCGATGCGGACCGGAAAAAGACATTCGCAACATCCGCGTATTTTAATGTGGGGAAATAACTCCTTTGAATTTGTTTCTGAAATCATGCATAAAACACGCAGTTTCCTGGAGCTGTTGATACAAAGGGTATGTACGCAGTTCTCAGTAACGAACATGTTACTATCATGCTTAAAGTTATGGCCCAATAATCCTCCAATTGTTCCTTGTTATTGTACACGGTATAGGCCTAGGCCTAAAGTAAAATGTTAGAATGCATTTGTATTTTTTCCGTTTTTTTATTGTTTTTGGTATGTGTGATTGCATGGTCTAAAATGATGTGCCCCCTGTTTAGTTACATATATTTGAATTGGCATGATATACATTTTAACACAAGCAGAAAAATACAAATATAATTATAACTGTATCACCGACATTATCGAGTTTACATAAAGACCATCCACTATTTAAAAGAAGTCGATCTAGAACCAACAATGGCAATGACGTCACAATGAACGACGTTCAGACGTTGACATATTAATGATGACATTTCCACGAAATCGTCTGCTGTATGACCACGTCCGGTTTGGTTGTTCGGTCAGAAATTATTAGCAAACTGGCTGGTGATGGTGGTCGGGAAAAAGGTATGTTCACGCAGGAAGGGCAGCATAGGAAGCATAATTCAGACAAAATGCAAACCCTGTAGGAAATTGTTTAGTTTCCGAATGGCCTGTGCAAGTGCATTGTATGTGAAAACGGGAGTTTGGCTGCGCTACACTATTTTTTTCTTACCAAGGTCAATGGAGTAAACTTCCAGATTATTTTAGTCCTTTTGCCAAATACGTGCTATGCTATTAACATTCGAAGATTTAGCAGCGAATGTGGTGGTTATATAGGCCTACATGTTACTCTTCGAAAGATTTACACAGACTGTTGATTTGTAAAGAAAACTTGGGATGGGCACAGGTACGAGGACGGAGACAAAAAGAGACAGAGGGGTTAAACATGCTTAATTAATAATAAGAAGAATTCGGGCCATCATTATACATGACATCGATGCTGAATAAAAAACTGACATGTGATGTTTTTTCTGTCAACCCAGGAGACTATGGGCAAGTTGTCCGGGACAGAGACAGTTTCAACTCGATCATCGGGAGACTTCACTACGACGAAGTCCATCCCCCATTTCCCGGTAACTAAAAAGAAGGATCGTAAATTGACGAGGGAGAGCACAGACACAACCCTAAGTGGGCGATCCTCCTCCTCACTCCCCCCTGTCGCGTCGCCAGGCAGGACCTCAGTCAGAGGATCAGAGACCTCAACAAGAGAATACCGTTTACATTCACAGGAGCTCTACATGGGCCGCCAGGCGTTCCCGGTTTGTAAGATACGTTTCGATTGGCCCATGGTTTGTTAGACCCGTTTCAATTGGCCCATGGTTTGTAAGACCCGTTTCAATTGGTCCATGGTTTGTAAGCCCCGTTTCAATTGGCCCATCCATGGTTTGTTAGATCCGTTTCAGTTGGCCCGTGGTTTGTTAGACCCGCTTCAATTGGCCCATGGTTTGTAAGACAGACTTTCATGTGTCATGCAAGCTGAACGAAAGTGACCCGAGATTGTGGCTATTTATTGGCAAAGAAACGTTTAACAAACCTGAAGTCAGCCTATTTAATATGTTTATCTTGGGAAGAGCATAACATATGTGAACGAGAAATGTGAAAACACGGCATATTTGGTTTTATATATAGCTTTGTCTGTCAACCGGGAAACTTGTCCATAATTATAACGGGACGAGGTTTGGGGGCTGAGGCCCCGAAATATTATGGAGGCGGTTGTCTATATGATTAACCATCACTATTAATCTTGTCGTTTTTTTTGTGCAAACCGCAGATTACAATGAGACTGAAGACCGTCGTGTTATAAAACTATTTATTCGCATTAGCAAACTATTGCATTATCTGATTGGAAAATATATACGCCCTTCGATGATACTTTTGACGTTCATATACCCTTTAAATGCATTGACCAAATAACTCTCTTCTCAGTAATATTTCTAAGAATAAAATTTTACAATTAAACACGCCACCTTATAAATTAATTTCCGCGGTCACGTATCACATATTGATTTTGGTATTGACCCAATGTTGATGGTTTTACATTTTGCAAACCTAAATTGTAAAATTGAACATCTATTGATTATTGAGTTATATCGTAAATAAGGTGGTTTAAAGGAATGTTAAGATCCCGCGAGAAACAGGGTTAAGTGAGATGCATACACACGCTCCTACACATACGCACACACGCACGCACGCACGCACACACACACACACACACACGCGCGCGCGCGCACACTACGTTTGCCTATGCCTTCGAATGACGTTCACAAACATTTGCACAGAGAACTCTGCATTGGTTGTGGTTTTAACGAAATGGTGACGTTTTTGCACTTCATAAACTTACACGTTAAATAGATTCCGACACCGTCTGTTCCGCAGCGCGCCTACCTGCCGGCACTCGGGCCGTGGCAGCTGCCGACGGGGTCACAGATGCGCAACATCATGTCGCGAGTGACGCGGCCGACGCAAGCGAGCGAGAACCGGGCGCGAGACTGCGCAATGCAGCGCTACTCCATCACTTCCGCCAAGTCGAGTGACATGGCTGCCGACGTCGGATTCCGGCAGCAGCAGCAGCAACAGCTGCCGCAGCAGTTCCGCCGTGCTAAGACGAAGTAGAAGCGATGAATCTCTTCAGCCATCTCACAACAAGCACACGATCGTGCCTACTATATTGTTCAACGCGTGTCTTCTGAAGATGACGTTAGTTTCCTGCGTTATCGGTACGCCGAACTGTTCCGCGTTGCTGAGTTTAACATCCAATATATATGATGTCGCCAACAACTATTTAAGACATTTGTACATCTACGCCCGCGTGCCAGGAGAGATCGATGAGACGATATCTAGCAACGGTTCAAACGATTGGTTTTTGTTCAGTAATAACGTATACATTGAGTAGCGACGTTGATTACGACTGTTTGGACTGCACAAAACGCAGTTGTACACAGTACACGGATACATGAACCGTTGGACATTGTCAGAACTGTTTTCACTACCTAACTTTTGTTTATTCGTTTATGTGTCAATAAACACGAATGCGTTATAAAAAAAAAATGTTTTGCGTTTCTGTCGTGACAATAGCATGTTAGTGCACCGACCCTCAAACGAAATATTCCGGGTACGAATTTTATTGAACGATGTTTCACATCACATATCTTGCCATTTTCATTCATGATCCGGTCCTCATCTAAAACGCACCTACAACGTGGGAACTATTACGCAGATAGGATATTTAAAAAAAATTGCAAACCATTCCTCTAACAGCTATATACATCGACATATCCAAAAAAGAGCTGGCAATATTATTTCTGACCTAACCCCGCTTATCATCTGTTCGAATTATTACCGACAGGCAAACGTTTTAGCATCAGTACGAAAACAAATCACTTTCGAAATAGTTCTTAGGTTACCCCCGTACTGTAGGAGCCTTATCAAGAAAAAAATAGAACATAGGCCCTAGCGGTAGACAGAGCTGCCAAGTTGAGTTGAGTGTGATGAGGGAGATCTCCCTCCTACAGTATGTCGAAAGAGGGAGAAATATATGCAAGACGCGAAGCACCTTGCCCGAGGTTGCGAAGGGCAAGGCGATGAATAAAAGCTGGCAAAAATGTTGTAATTGAGAATGCCAAATACGTGATTTCCTGGCTTTTTCGCTTATATTTAGCACCTATAACTCTTCGAAAGTGAACTATGTTTTAAATAACAATATTTTATATTTTAAACTTTCATGTGTGGATATAATTATAATTGATTATTTTATTGGGGTTTACAGAGACTTTCAAGATTCTTTCACTATTATGAAAATGGACATGGTTGTGGTATTGTAACATTTTATTTTAGCTATAAAAAGCAGTCACAAAATAAATAGTTCAAGCAGAACTGCAGTTCTGTCCATTTCTATATGTGCTCTTCTAGCGTCTTCATTTCAATCATGTGTTCTTCCTCCAGCACTTTCCTCGTCTGAAAAATGCCGCTAAACTTATTCCTACCCAATACGTAACAAACGTTTCCATTGGCCATTGGATGTAGTCACTTCGTGGATGTAGTCACTTAGTTGACTAATCAGAAAAGTTCTATTATATGCGTCTTGTATAGTCTCCGCTCGGCTGCTCTCGGCACTTTCCGTGTACCGTAGATGAATCAAAGCTGGCAAAACGGTGCGCCGGCAAAATAAATTCGAGAAATACGCGTAAAAAAGACAAAACGATTCTTTTGCGGGAGATTGCAAATCAAAAGCGGGAGATCGGGAGATTGGGTTTATTTTGCTATATTTCCGGGAGATCTCCCGATAAATCGGGAGACTTGGCAGCTCTGGGTAGAGTCTAGAGACCTTAGTCTTAGATAAGAATGTTAACTTGTCGGGCATGTTCTTTTTCTGACGTTGGTTTATGTTGCCCGGCTGCACGCGTGTGGATGAGCGTGTTCTCGAACAGCGGGCAAAGAGTGCTGAACACGAAATGTTCTTCTTTTATTGTGAAATGTTAGATTACAATAATTTGTAATAAAAAATTATCATTTTATATTGCTATACCGCCGTACAGCGTTCCACTCTTCTCGCCGTACAATTGGTTGCCATGGGCACGCGTCACGACTTCCGTTTCAACGTCCAAACGTTCGACGTCGCCGGCGACACGTCTGACGTGTTCTCATTGACTTGGTTCCCGCGCTTTGTCGCGCGCCAGCCGAGCACCGACCATGGCGTCGGCGTCTAATAATGGAACCGAGTGGCCGGCAGAGGAACCGCAAGGTCGGTGTATTTGACGAAAGACGGTACCTGAAAATGTCGGTTTCTTACATCCACATTAATATAAACATGTAGTTTAATTAACTAATAAAACTTTCATTGATTGAATCACTAAACTACACTTATTGCATTTTAATATTGAGTTGTTCTTCAATTTATAGTTCAAGAAATCCTTATAGCAAAGATGCAAGCTCCTAACTTACGTTCTTATGACTACAGTATGCACGTTGAAGTCTTACTGCTTACCAATTTGTGTTCAGTTACTCTACTAAGCTCGGAGCAATTTGAAAGATTGAACCTGCAACACGTTCAAATGGTAAACAAAAACCCAGTTTCAATCCAAAATAGTGCCGAGGCGAGCAGAGTTAACCACGATATGCTTTGACGTTTCACTTTCCCACGTTCTAGACAGCAGACGGCCCGTTACGACTTACTGCTCGCCCAATTCTGGGCAGAGGAACTGACACTCTGCCTTGGCGGCATCCGGCTCTTGGATTCGTCTTCAAGCATTTATAGTTGTAGTCCACGTTTCAGGTGCATGCGTTGTTACAAGGAAACCATGGCTTATGCGATTCTAATGTTTGTAACACTAGATACATCTCTGTCTGTCCAGATGGTGCGCAGACTTGCCAGTCCCAATGCAGATGTGCCCAGGGTGAGTCGTCGGTTGATTCCAGGAATGCATCTTTCTTCGTCGTTGGTCTTTGATCACAGGAAAATAATTCCTTGACCCCAGCAACTGTTCCATCAATAATGATGTTAGTGATGTTGTCGCCATTATATTTGTGGGTTTTTTAGTTGAGAAAAAAGCCACACGCACACACACACTCACTTGTAAACATGCATGCATGCATGCATGCATGCATGCATCCATACGTACGTACGCCCGCACGCCCGCACGCACACACACACACACACACACACACACACACACACACACACACACACACACACACACACACACATGAAACGACAAACAAAGAAAGGATGAACTTGGGGGTAAATGTGTAAAGGATATCGCCACACACAAAATCCGTCCGTGATATCACCAGACGTGCCCCAGACATCGGCCGCGGTGAAGGCGCCTCAGGGGGCTAACAGTTCTCCCGACGACGAGTGGGCGCAAGGCATCTGGGCCAGCACCATAGAACCGCACCACATACCCGGGTAGGTGACCGTAATCCCAAAGCAGTTCTTCCGGAACGTCGTCTGTACAACGCAACGTCAGCATCATTGTCGTCGTTGTCGTTCTTATCACCGTCATAGTCGTCGTCATCGTCACCATCATTACCAACATCGTCGTCGTTGTCGTTACCACCAACACCACCCATTCGCAGTTATTAGAGTACCAGACTCTCAAACTATAGAACTCGGATTCGAATCATGTGTTGCCAGTTTGTACCTTAGGAAAGTTCCTTCACTCAAGTCCACTAGGCTGTATGAATGATTACCTACAGATAGACTAGGAATAGCAGTCGCCCATTAATTCCAGCGTGGCAGATTTCTTCCCTAAGAAGCCGACATAGTGCTCATTTGAACAGGTTTGCTAGGGCATAACAGTATTAAGCGCTTTGAGCTATAACACCTAGGAACATATAACCCGCCTTCGAATCATCATCATCGTCATCATTGATAACCACCACACACCATCACTCATGCATACTGTCTAGAAGTGGAAACGTTGAATGTTAAAAGGAAATTCGATTCAACGCGGCATGCACTAGACTTAGTTTAATAAAGTAACTCTATACGGTTTCAATACCTATCTTCAACACATGTCCTACTATTGTCATGAATATTAAATACAAAAAAATGTGAGAGTCCAACCCTCTTGCAACGCGAGGGTGCCAGCTCCTATTTGTTTACTGTTTTCATTACAACGTGTACGTTGAAGGTTGCCTGCCAATTTGTGTTTAGCTACTTTGTTAAGCTCAGAATTTTGTTTGCAGTTGGAAAGATTCCGCCCGCAACGTGTTTAAATGATAAACAAAACATTCAGTAGCTAAAATTGTCTGGCAGTAATGCCGAGGCGAGCAGAGTTAACCGCAATGTTTAACTTTTCACGTTCTACACATCAGACTTCCCGTTACAAATTACTAATCGGTCAATTCTGAGCAGAGGAGCTGGCACCCTACCCTCCCTTTAAAGAACCATTGACACACCTAACGTCGCCGAGTATCTGTTCGCAGTTACTGCGGCGTCATACCAGGGGCCAAGTTCAAGATAGCGCGGTCGATCGGGCCGCTCTCTAGTGAGATCTTGCGGGACGACAACGCAACCGGGTCAGGCAACCTCGTGCTCACTAACTTCTCGAAGGTAAAGGACCTAAAAGTGGTGAACAGACCCAGGCGCAAGCTGCTGGAAGAGCGGACGAAGAACCTGCTCAAGGACAAGTACTTCGAGAGCATGTGCGTGCCCGGGTACACAGGTGGGTTGACGGCGAGCGATGGCGATCTCCTTCGCGTTGTCGGAACACAGAACGATTGGTATTGGAAGGGGTTGGGCGGGTGGTTTCAGATACACTCCGTTCGATCACGACCTCGGGCGACCGGGGGAGAGTGAGAGGATGCTGTGGAAATATGTTTTCTCGAAGTCCAAAATGTTTCCTTACCTCTGCGATTTACACAAAAACGCGTAAATATTGTGGGGGTTAAACTTGTCAAATGTACTCCTTGTCGAAATAGTGGGAGTTCAGTTTCCGGTTCTGACGCCTACAGGTAGTGTGTGTGTGTGTGTGTGTGTGTGTGTGTGTGTGTGTGTGTGTGTGTGTGTGTGTGTGTGCGCGCGTGCATGCATATGTGTGCGCGTATAATATACATATAATATAACACACAATATATATATTATATATATTATATATATAATATATATAATATATATATATATATATATATATATATATATATATATATATATATATATACCGTCAGTGAAGTATCCACCGATACGACATCTTCGTGTATATTACCAGGCCACATCCCTCTAAAGCGGCAGCAGTTCGGCGGCACTTACGCCGATGACAGTTTCTATGGGCTGTCAGACTTCGAGCACAATCACCGGAGACACCAACGAGAGCGGGTCATATTGAGGTCGATCAACCACGGGCCCCTGGAGAAAGAGGACATGTTCCCAGTGAGTTGGTATTTCCTTACTGAAATGAAAGGCCTTCGCGAATGAATGAATATGACGTTGCTGCGAGAATGGCGCCCTGCTGTAATCGAAATATACACAGTAGTACAAGTAACCGCAGAAAGATTAAAGCATACGTGCTACTACACGCCGGAATTCTCTTCGTGCAAAGGTGTCACTTCAGGGGGCGAATCCTGAGAGGATAGTCTGGGGGGGGGGGGGGATACAAATGAAATTATTTACATACAGTAAGGGGCTCTCTATGCCAAAAAATCTCCGATATCTACTAATATAGAATCCCCTTGAATAATGATCATGTTGGACTGCAAACCTACCGTGAAACACCGCCGTGCTGACGTTAAGTTACCCAAACGTAAGTTACTCTATGGTATAGCGCCGCATGTCCAGCTGTTTGAGGGATCATGTGCCCGCAGCCCGCCTGTACTGCTGCATTACTTTTTATTTCACCCTCCCACTGAATCTTGCGAATTCAATTTCTAACCAACATCTACGTAAGGTTTAAACCATCGAAAATATCTCCAGCTAATTTTTTAAATGGGAAAAAATTACATTTTAATATATTTGCATCCATATGAAAGTATATAATATGTTAAACTTCTAGGAACAATCGTTCTTCTCGTCCAATCTATCCTTGTTTTACCAACGTTTTACCAACGTGTCAAACCATGATGATTTTCCTTATCTTTTCCCTATGTATCCTACGTTATCCACCACCTTGTCGTACTAAATATACGTGGATATACTTAATAATAATTATTAATATATGACAAATGCGCGTAATGCAAGCTGTTATCTTGGTTATGAAATATGTATAACTGATTCAGGCTCAAATTATTTTAAACATGATAATTTCTTTTGCAAAATGTGAGTTTGTTTTGAAGGTGAAGAAAATGTGTAGTTGCAAAAGTTGTCCGTTTTCCAAAAGCCACAATTATTGAATCAAGTAGGCCAGGTACATGCTTTAGGTATGATGTCTTGCATTGGGATCTTGTCTTCAAAGCGATGGGTACTGTCAACACCTAATTACAATCGGATGTTCGCACCTCTGTGCGGAAATGTTAACGTTTTTCTCATACTCTGCTTACAAATCCGGAACCACGCGTTCAGGCATTAACCTACGATCCCAAAAGTCGGCCTAAAATGATGCACCAGCTGACTCAAATGGTTCGGTTTACTTGCTCTGCACGCAGACGGTAAACGTCCAAGTGCCCCTGCGTCCAATCGCGAAAGAACCTGCCCCCTACATCAGCAAGGAGACACTGCCCTACCTCGTGTCCCCGTATGCTATGAAAAAAGGCGATCCGCAGAAGTTCTTCATCCCAGGTACGCCAGCTGGCTATACTCTGCACGAACACTACATCATACGTTTTTCGTCCATCACATGGACATGGTTGCCTAGCCAAATTCGCCAAGCTATAAAAAAAAATGGCTGCCCGAACAGTCGGATACGCGCTTTTCGTCGTATATCTTGTTGAAATTCTGGTTTCATAGGATTATCTTTAAGGCAGAAATCTTGGAACTGGTGACTACGGGATGAGCAATTTGACAAATCTCTCAAGAATAAAGTTTTGTACAAATGTTTGTAACTGTCATTTTAAGAAACCGGTATACCATAGGAACTAATTGATATAGTCACGTTACGGACATGAAGTGCATTGTACTTGTATAGAACAATCACACCCGTGTGATGGCGCCGTCAATTTACAAAATGGCGTAGACTGGAGTGAGTGCGCTATATGAATCACTAGCTCTGGTTGCAGGTACTCGAAATCGGTTCTATCCGTGTGATGGCGCCTTCAATTAACAAAATGGCGTAGACTGGAGTGAGTCCGCTATATGATTCACTGGCTCTGGTTGCAGGTTACGGAGGCTTCGTTCCTGGCGTCCGGTTCGGCACGGGACGTCACTACTCTCGCGCCACGCGAGAGTGTATCGTCGAGTTCAACGACGCCACGCGCAAGCACAGGGAGCTCGACAACACTCCGGTAATCGTCTTCCCCGAGCCCGAGCCAGACCGACCGTTCCACGACATCTACCCCAAGAAGAACGATACCGAGGGCATGACGCCTAACTACGCTGGCTACATTCCCGGTACGTGCGTCGTACCAACGAGCGAGCTATAAATCGACCGATTTTGTCACGGGAGTAACTTGTAGTCATCGTTCTGGTATAATTATATACCGGTGACGGTGTGTGTGTGTGTGTGTGTGTGTGTGTGTGTGTGTGTGTGTGTGTGTGTGTGTGTGTGTGTGTGTGTGTGTGTGTGAGAGAGAGAGATGTACGTATGCGTGTGTGCATGCGTGCGTGTACTTGCGTATGTGCATACGGTAAACTGAAATATTTCATTACAGCGAGGTAAAACACAACAAAAACAGTTGGAAAAAAACATTCTTGATATTGAAGTAAATGCGTTTGGATTATTAAACGACTCGCATTATTTACTATATTTTTGTGATGATCATGAACTAATGAATGACGTAAGTGTGTTTTTGCAGGTACCAGACACAAGATTGGAATGTCGTTCGCCAAAATTTCGCTAGGCGTGAGAGATTTGTTGCACCAGGACAGCGGAAGGACAAGAGCGCATACGATTTAGCTACTTAGTCGGCTTTATAAAATGTAGCATGTTACCTACATTTCAACAAAAGCAAAGTTTCGTGTGTCCATGCAACCTAGTAGAGGATCTGGTAAACACTGAGATGCAATAATCCTTTTTAATTAATATTGTATCAAACATGATTTCCGACATTGATTCTATAATTACTTACACATTATAAAATGATGTGAGATTGCATTAGGCAGTAACATGCGTGAAATGTACAATTAGTTTCGTCACTGTCCAAACCACAGTGTTCGAAAGAAATACGGTTTTATTTCACCATGTTCGTAAGTCTAATGATCTTCAATGTTTGGTTTTGATGTGTGTCAGTAACCAACACAAGGTTCCTGAAATGATACAATATAAACTAGACACATCTATACATTTGTGTTACATATTCTGAGTTACATATTGGAAATAATGAATATACTGTATGGCAAATCTTCTGTTCCCCAACACACACGAATCCTCCTCAGCTTCAGACATCAAGCTTCCACACATATGTAAGTACAACATATACACACAACATTGGGCAACACTGTCTCTGAAAAATCACCCACGGCTGCAAGTGTGGTACCGTGAGACAAGAGTTCAGTAACTATGACGTCACTCAGCCACTGGGTTTGCATGTATAGTTACACTTTGCAGGCGAACTTCATTCAACGGCCGATACGTTTTCTCCTGCACTGGTTGTTTCTCAAGTTCGTTGAGGGTGTCCCAGCCATCAATCACCCTGCAACATGAGAATGCAATGAAGACCAGTAGAGCCAGACACCGCATGGCAAAGCATTTGTTCTGCCACCACACAATCTTCGAGAGAATCAAACATCTGAGAATTAATAAATATTTATTACTTACTAAAAAAATTACAAACATGCACATATTCCAATAATAAGAACACAATTTAAACAATTTATAAAACTAATATGTTTTTCTCGCGCAGCGTGATTTACAACTTACTTAGCAAACACGGTGTACTTCATGTTCAACTGGGGCTGCTTGTCGTAGATGATGAAGAACTGGGAACTATTTGTGTTGGGACCATTGTTGGCCATCGACAACATCCCTCGTGTGTTGTGCTGTCAGAAATAAACAAATTCATATGAGTGATCTACATTCTATGTGAGGAACACACGGTAGAAAGTTTCCTGAATTTATTTCCCACCTTTTCTACCTGTCTATCAAACATGATGTAAATTGTAAAAGATTTTTGCAATGTGTTTCCCAAGTTATATAATACTGACTGGTGGATTGTTACAGATTGGAATATCAAAACAAAGTGTAACTTTGCAAACAATTGTTTCCTGTCATATATAAACTCTTAACTCAAAAGAACCCATTTAAAAACAAATGTGGTACTTTATTCAGTTTCAGGGTTTGTAAACTAACACCTGAAAGTGCTATGCAAGGAAGGGGTGCCAACCATAAAAGCAAAATCACTGCATCTGTTGATAAAGCTGCAAGTGTAAATGTACTGACCTTTAGGTTTTCATGGAATTCATCTTCAAACTTCCTATTCCAAATGCTTTTCCCTCCCTTGCCTGTGCCTGGGGCAGAAGACATGTGGAGCATTGTGAACAGTGGCACTGATATACAACTATGTAAAACTGTTATATCACTGGTCTTGGGGCAGAAGAAAGGACAAATCTGGAAAGTGGTCTTTTTGAACCAGACCACTTCAAAGTCCCTTTATAAAAACAAACAGTAGCAGATATTTAAATTTTTAGTCATTTCATGAAACATGCTTTGAAGTTCAAAGTTTGAACCGTTGCAGCATATGCATAAAATCATTAAAATAAAGGTGCATCAATTTGTCTGCGATTTGTTTTCCAGCAATGCAAATTGTAGTTATCTTAAAGATAACCGAGTTCTAAACAAAGCAATAATAACTATTATTTACTAATACACTTTTAAACTAAATATTTGAAATGTGGTACATTGTATATGGGTGCGTTCCATAGCATACAATACAAATCTACATGTCAGTTTATATTTTCAAACAGCACTCATATTAAAAAATTCCATTCTAAAGCAGATGCACAAAAATAATCCAGCAACACAATTTACACAAATATCCAGACAATGATGCCGTGTGTTATCAAAGTTAGAAACGGTTTTTGGCTGTTTGCACAAGTTCAAGAAAATGTGTGTCACTAATCTAAGTCTAATGGATTAAAACTTAAAAATAAATAGTAATAATGGTTTTTTGAAGTTGGCTTCACCATGAGCTGGCACGGTGGTTCCGTTTAGTTTTAAGTCAGTTTAAAATGTACCTGATGGGTCGCCAGTCTGTGTCATGAAGCCTTTGATGTTGCGATGGAAGATGCAGCCATTGTAGTAGTCACTGGCACACAGGGCCAGGAAATTCTAAAGACAAAGACAACTGAGCTGACATCACACAGCAGTGATATATGAACTTACATCACACAACAGTGATATATGAACTTACATCATACAACAGTGATATATGAACTTACATCATACAACAGTGATATATGAACTTACATCATACAACAGTGATATATGAACTTACATCATACAACAGTGATATATGAACTTACATCATACAACAGTGATATATGAACTTACATCATACAACAGTGATATATGAACTTACATCATACAACAGTGATATATGAACTTATATCACACAACAGTGATATATGAACTGACATGACACAACAGTGATATATGAACTGACATGACACAACAATGATATATGAACTGACATGACACAACAGTGATATATGAACTGACATCACACAACAGTGATATATGAACTGACATGACACAACAGTGATATATGAACTGACATGACACAACAATGATATATGAACTGACATGACACAACAATGATATATGAACTGACATGACACAACAGTGATATATGAACTGACATGACACAACAGTGATATATGAACTGACATGACACAACAGTGATATATGAACTGACATGACACAACAATGATATATGAACTGACATGACACAACAATGATATATGAACTGACATGACACAACAGTGATATATGAACTGACATCACACAACAGTGATATATGAACTGACATGACACAACAGTGATATGTGAGCTGACATGACACAACAGTGATATATGAACTGACATGACACAACAGTGATATATGAACTGACATCACACAACAGTGATATATGAACTGACATGACACAACAGTGATATATGAACTGACATGACACAACAATGATATATGAACTGACATGACACAACAGTGATATATGAACTGACATGACACAACAGTGATATATGAACTGACATGACACAACAGTGATATGTGAGCTGACATCACACAACAGTGATATATGAACTGACATGACACAACAGTGATATGTGAACTGACATGACACAACAGTGATATGTGAGCTGACATCACACAACAGTGATATATGAACTGACATGACACAACAGTGATATATGAACTGACATGACACAACAGTGATATATGAACTGACATCACACAACAGTGATATATGAACTGACATGACACAACAGTGATATGTGAACTGACATGACACAACAGTGATATGTGAGCTGACATCACACAACAGTGATATATGAACTGACATGACACAACAGTGATATATGAACTGACATGACACAACAGTGATATATGAACTGACATCACACAACAGTGATATATGAACTGACATGACACAACAGTGATATATGAACTGACATGACACAACAATGATATATGAACTGACATGACACAACAGTGATATATGAACTGACATGACACAACAGTGATATATGAACTGACATGACACAACAGTGATATATGAACTGACATGACACAACAGTGATATATGAACTGACATGACACAACAATGATATATGAACTGACATGACACAACAGTGATATATGAACTGACATGACACAACAGTGATATATGAACTGACATGACACAACAATGATATATGAACTGACATGACACAACAGTGATATATGAACTGACATGACACAACAGTGATATATGAACTGACATGACACAACAGTGATATATGAACTGACATGACACAACAGTGATATGTGAGCTGACATCACACAACAGTGATATATGAACTGACATGACACAACAGTGATATGTGAGCTGACATCACACAACAGTGATATATGAACTGACATGACACAACAGTGATATATGAACTGACATGACACAACAGTGATATATGAACTGACATCACACAACAGTGATATATGAACTGACATGACACAACAGTGATATATGAACTGACATGACACAACAATGATATATGAACTGACATGACACAACAGTGATATATGAACTGACATGACACAACAGTGATATGTGAGCTGACATCACACAACAGTGATATATGAACTGACATGACACAACAGTGATATATGAACTGACATCACACAACAGTGATATATGAACTGACATGACACAACAGTGATATGTGAACTGACATGACACAACAGTGATATGTGAGCTGACATCACACAACAGTGATATATGAACTGACATGACACAACAGTGATATATGAACTGACATGACACAACAGTGATATATGAACTGACATCACACAACAGTGATATATGAACTGACATGACACAACAGTGATATATGAACTGACATGACACAACAATGATATATGAACTGACATGACACAACAGTGATATATGAACTGACATGACACAACAGTGATATATGAACTGACATGACACAACAGTGATATATGAACTGACATGACACAACAGTGATATATGAACTGACATGACACAACAATGATATATGAACTGACATGACACAACAGTGATATATGAACTGACATGACACAACAGTGATATATGAACTGACATGACACAACAATGATATATGAACTGACATGACACAACAGTGATATATGAACTGACATGACACAACAGTGATATATGAACTGACATGACACAACAGTGATATGTGAGCTGACATCACACAACAGTGATATATGAACTGACATGACACAACAGTGATATATGAACTGACATGACACAACAGTGATATGTGAGCTGACATCACACAACAGTGATATATGAACTGACATGACACAACAGTGATATATGAACTGACATGACACAACAGTGATATATGAACTGACATGACACAACAGTGATATGTGAGCTGACATCACACAACAGTGATATATGAACTGACATGACACAACAGTGATATATGAACTGACATGACACAACAGTGATATGTGAGCTGACATCACACAACAGTGATATATGAACTGACATGACACAACAGTGATATATGAACTGACATGACACAACAGTGATATATGAACTGACATCACACAACAGTGATATGTGAACTGACATGACACAACAGTGATATGTGAGCTGACATCACACAACAGTGATATATGAACTGACATCACACAACAGTGATATGTGAGCTGACATCACACAACAGTGATATATGAACTGACATGACACAACAGTGTTATATGAACTGACATCACACAACAGTGATATATGAACTGACATCACACAACAGTGATATATGAACTGACATCACACAACAGTGATATGTGAACTGACATCACACAACAGTGATATATGAACTGACATCACACAACAGTGATATATGAACTGACATCACACAACAGTGATATGTGAGCTGACATCACACAACAGTGATATATGAACTGACATCACACAACAGTGATATATGAACTGACATCACACAACAGTGATATGTGAACTGACATCACACAACAGTGATATGTGAACTGACATCACACAACAGTGATATATGAGCTGACATCACACAACAGTGATATGTGAACTGACATCACACAACAGTGATATATGAACTGACATCACACAACAGTGATATGTGAGCTGACATGACACAACAGTGATATGTGAACTGACATGACACAACAGTGATATATGAACTGACATCACACAACAGTGATATGTGAACTGACATCACACAACAGTGATATATGAACTGACATCACACAACAGTGATATGTGAGCTGACATCACACAACAGTGATATGTGAGCTGACATCACACAACAGTGATATGTGAACTGACATCACACAACAGTGATATATGAACTGACATCACACAACAGTGATATATGAACTGACATCACACAACAGTGATATATGAGCTGACATCACACAACAGTGATATATGAACTGACATCACACAACAGTGATATGTGAACTGACATCACACAACAGTGATATGTGAACTGACATCACACAACAGTGATATATGAACTGACATCACACAACAGTGATATATGAACTGACATCACACAACAGTGATATATGAGCTGACATCACACAACAGTGATATGTGAACTGACATCACACAACAGTGATATATGAACTGACATGACACAACAGTGATATATGAACTGACATCACACAACAGTGATATGTGAACTGACATCACACAACAGTGATATGTGAACTGACATGACACAACAGTGATATATGAGCTGACATCACACAACAGTGATATATGAACTGACATGACACAACAGTGATATATGAACTGACATCACACAACAGTGATATATGAGCAGACATCACACAACAGTGATATGTGAACTGACATCACACAACAGTGATATATGAGCTGACATGACACAACAGTGATATATGAGCTGACATCACACAACAGTGATATGTGAACTGACATCACACAACAGTGATATATGAACTGACATCACACAACAGTGATATATGAACTGACATGACACAACAATGATATATGAGCTGACATCACACAACAGTGATATGTGAACTGACATGACACAACAGTGATATATGAACTGACATCACACAACAGTGATATATGAGCTGACATCACACAACAGTGATATGTGAACTGACATCACACAACAGTGATATGTGAGCTGACATCACACAACAGTGATATATGAGCTGACATCACACAACAGTGATATGTGAACTGACATCACACAACAGTGATATATGAACTGACATGACACAACAATGATATATGAGCTGACATCACACAACAGTGATATGTGAACTGACATGACACAACAGTGATATATGAACTGACATCACACAACAGTGATATATGAGCTGACATCACACAACAGTGATATGTGAACTGACATCACACAACAGTGATATGTGAGCTGACATCACACAACAGTGATATATGAGCTGACATCACACAACAGTGATATGTGAGCTGACATCACACAACAGTGATATATGAGCTGACATCACACAACAGTGATATGTGAACTGACATCACACAACAGTGATATATGAACTGACATCACACAACAGTGATATATGAGCAGACATCACACAACAGTGATATGTGAACTGACATCACACAACAGTGATATATGAGCTGACATGACACAACAGTGATATATGAGCTGACATGACACAACAGTGATATATGAGCTGACATCACACAACAGTGATATATGAGCTGACATCACACAACAGTGATATGTGAACTGACATCACACAACAGTGATATATGAACTGACATCACACAACAGTGATATATGAACTGACATGACACAACAATGATATATGAGCTGACATCACACAACAGTGATATGTGAACTGACATCACACAACAGTGATATATGAACTGACATCACACAACAGTGATATATGAGCTGACATCACACAACAGTGATATGTGAACTGACATCACACAACAGTGATATATGAACTGACATCACACAACAGTGATATATGAGCTGACATCACACAACAGTGATATGTGAACTGACATCACACAACAGTGATATATGAACTGACATCACACAACAGTGATATATGAGCTGACATCACACAACAGTGATATGTGAACTGACATCACACAACAGTGATATATGAACTGACATCACACAACAGTGATATATGAGCTGACATGACACAACAGTGATATGTGAACTGACATCACACAACAGTGATATATGAACTGACATGACACAACAATGATATATGAACTGACATCACACAACAGTGATATATGAACTGACATGACACAACAGTGATATGTGAACTGACATCACACAACAGTGATATATGAGCTGACATGACACAACAGTGATATGTGAACTGACATCACACAACAGTGATATATGAACTGACATCACACAACAGTGATATATGAACTGACATGACACAACAGTGATATATGAACTGACATCACACAACAGTGATATATGAACTGACATCACACAACAGTGATATATGAACTGACATCACACAACAGTGATATGTGAACTGACATCACACAACAGTGATATATGAACTGACATCACACAACAGTGATATATGAACTGACATCACACAACAGTGATATGTGAACTGACATCACACAACAGTGATATGTGAGCTGACATCACACAACAGTGATATATGAACTGACATGACACAACAGTGATATATGAACTGACATCACACAACAGTGATATATGAACTGACATGACACAACAATGATATATGAGCTGACATCACACAACAGTGATATATGAACTGACATGACACAACAGTGATATGTGAACTGACATGACACAACAGTGATATATGAACTGACATCACACAACAGTGATATATGAACTGACATCACACAACAGTGATATGTGAACTGACATGACACAACAGTGATATATGAACTGACATCACACAACAGTGATATATGAACTGACATCACACAACAGTGATATGTGAGCTGACATGACACAACAGTGATATGTGAGCTGACATCACACAACAGTGATATATGAGCTGACATCACACAACAGTGATATGTGAACTGACATCACACAACAGTGATATGTGAACTGACATGACACAACAGTGATATATGAACTGACATGACACAACAGTGATATGTGAACTGACATGACACAACAATGATATATGAACTGACATGACACAACAGTGATATATGAACTGACATGACACAACAGTGATATATGAACTGACATCACACAACAGTGATATATGAACTGACATCACACAACAATGATATATGAACTGACATCACACAACAGTGATATGTGAACTGACATGACACAACAGTGATATATGAACTGACATCACACAACAGTGATATATGAACTGACATCACACAACAGTGATATATGAACTGACATCACACAACAGTGATATGTGAACTGACATGACACAACAGTGATATGTGAACTGACATGACACAACAGTGATATGTGAACTGACATGACACAACAGTGATATATGAACTGACATCACACAACAGTGATATATGAACTGACATCACACAACAGTGATATGTGAACTGACATGACACAACAGTGATATATGAACTGACATGACACAACAGTGATATATGAACTGACATCACACAACAGTGATATGTGAACTGACATCACACAACAGTGATATGTGAGCTGACATCACACAACAGTGATATATGAACTGACATCACACAACAGTGATATGTGAACTGACATCACACAACAGTGATATGTGAGCTGACATCACACAACAGTGATATGTGAACTGACATCACACAACAGTGATATGTGAGCTGACATCACACAACAGTGATATATGAACTGACATCACACAACAGTGATATGTGAGCTGACATCACACAACACACATGAGCAGACACATCACACAACAGTGATACATTGGCATTTATTTTCATATCCAATGGTGCATACAAAATGATGAAACTGGTGTTTCAGACAAACACATTTAATGTGAGAATTAAAATATTTTTAATTATGTATTAATCACGGGTGATGGAAATGTGGTTTCTTTTGCATTACTACCAGTGTATGTACTTTTTTTTATCCACCAGGCTGCTAATCATCTTAATTACGACCCAGTCGTGCAAAGCCAGGGTCATCAGTCAATGTCTTTAGGCATGGCTCTTTACACAGTGGTTTCCTGTTTCGGTGTTTCGCAATCTGGTTGGGTGTTTCACAAGGCCTGGTTTGGTGTTGCGCAATATGCCCAAGGTCCTATTTAAACTGGTGTTTGGCGGCAAATCGGCCTCACTTGCTTCAGCAGCCGCTCTACTCAGTTAATCGATATTCATCGACATTGATGGTATTATTTTACCCGGTTAATTTTAAGCTCGACGACACGGCCATGTGTGCTCGGCCTTGCTATCTTTGTGAGGTCGAGGAAGTCGATGCTGAGATCGTTTGGAGGAACAAGAAGATGGCGTGGAACGTTCCCAGAGCCCAGTAAGACTTGCTAAAGATGACGGACACCGAAGTTGAACTTCGCGAGTGGGCGATGGCGCACAACATTACAGTGAAATCCGTCGACCTCCTTGTCAGAGACAGCTTCAGTTCTATGGACGCCATAGAACTGCTTGACAAGGAGGATTTGGCAGTTGAAAATACAGCGAGGCCAGCAGAAACTGCTACTGAAGGCCCTCCAGCCCCGGCAAGTGACTGCGGCAGAGCAGACGATGGTGGCGGCCACGTGCGAGGATGGCGCAACAGCCCCGGTGAGGACCAGGCAGTGGGCGCCGGACAGAACCAGCTAGCCGGCGAGGCTGAACGCGAGGTCTACACCCATGATGAACGAGCATTTGTGGACAATGCCAGGTACGACAGCAACAACGCCTACACCGCAACCGGGCGCATCACACAAAGCATCACACTTTGAACATTGCACAACAATGCCAGGATTGTGGCAAGATCCACTTGGTATCATCGGCAACTGGTAGGTCTTGTAATGTTCACTGCGATGTCATAGATTTCATTGCCAAAGATACATATTTTTAATTATGTAAAAATCACGGGTGATGGAAACGTGGTTTCTTTTGCATTACTATGTACTTTGTTATTCACCAGGCTACTCAGAAACTTAATTACGGCCGTTGTGCAAAGCCAGGGTCATCAGTCAATGTCTGTAGGCACGGCTCTGTTTACACTGTGGTTTCCTGTTTTGGTGTTTCACAATCTGGTTGGGTGTTTCGCAAGGCCTGGTTTGGTGTTTCGCAATAGGCCCACAGTCCTATTTAAACTGGTGTTTAGCGGCAAAATGGCCTCACTTGCTTCAGCAGCCGCTCTACTCAGTTAATCGATATTCATCGACACCGTTGGTATTGTTTTACCCGGTTAATTTTAAGCTCTCACCCGCCCTCCCTTACTGCCTGTTTTACTTATGTGTGTAGTTCGATTATTGTATAATTTTACCTTTGCTTATAGTTCGATTATTATAAATGTATTGTGTAGATGTTAGTTAGTAAGTAGTCTGCAGATAGTTAGTAGGTAGTCTGACTTGTAGATCAGGAAGTTTGCATTGTTATGTGGCAATTGTCTGTACATATACTTGCACATGTTTACTATGTATGGTGATTATTTGAACATGTGGTTAACATTAAAACAATGCAGATCTACAAGTTCACCCACAACCATGTCTTACTCTTATTTGTTCACCAACCTGACCGAGTGTCAGGGCGGTTTATTGCTAACAGACTGGCTAATTCAATTTAATCATTTTATAACTGTTATTCCAGAGTATTTTAATAACACTAATATAAAGTGATATAACTTCTACAATTTCATTAAACAGGAATACATATAAAAATATTAAATGGATAGTTTTAGTTATTCTAATTGTTTATCTTCATGTCTAGTCATATGCTATGTTAGGTTTTTTATTTGGGACAAGTAAATGTTTCCTTTTCTGGTCTGAAGTTGTGCTATTTTATTACACTTTGCAGTTCTTGAAATGTAAAGTATTGCAGCTTTTAACACAATGCAAGTTGGAACTTGTTATTCTGACGCTTAAAATAATGTCAAACAATTAATCGTTCACTCATCTCAAGACATATACCGGGGGAACACTCCAACAAGTTGATTATTATTTGTGACTGACTGGTTGAGGTGTATTGTGGATGTACCTCACATGTTCTCGGGCAGTGATCACAAAAGAGCTCAATCTTCAGGTCGCCAACATCCGTGTGTAAAGTCACTGACTGCAAAAAAGTGCAAGAAGAACATAGGTTAGTGGGCTCCGTAGCCCTATAGATATTACAAATATTTATCTCACACAGCAGGGCTGGGTCTTACCACTGTGCCTGGCACATTTTTGGAGCCATTTTTTTAATTACCTTTACTATTTAATTGTTAATACCTGTCAAAAATTGCCAATTGAAATGGTAAGCGAATAATACAACGGAAACAGAATTAAATAGCTTGAAAATATCACGACAGTTCTGGATGAGGTGTGAGGTGGTCGTGGATTGACTGATCGACACCGAGTTATAGCATCCTCACACACCAAGGGTGGCTCTGCTGCCTACTGTACCCCCGGCTGATCTTTTCTTCAAACCATGAAAGTGAGGGGAGTTGAACTATAAAATTATAGTGCTCAAACATCTTTGCCAGTCTCTCCTGCATCAGGCATGGGAACAGCACAAATACCTGCCACAATTTCTAGACAGAAACACGACTGGTGGGAATCGCAATAACATCCTAAACATTGCATGTAAGACACGAGCAGTGTGTGGCTGAAGTCACCCAAAATTATATCACACGACCAGAGGCTGACCACACTTCTCATGGGCGATTTAATTGGCTGATGTTAAAGTTTAGTTTTTTTAGAGAGATGTGCCAGGGATAGTGAAAGCTGGTACTGACGTAACCAGCTGCATCGATCTCTGGCGCTCGAGGTTGAGTGAGAGAGTGGCCGACTGAGACTGACTCTTAGTCTAAGACCGAGTCAAGACAGTGACAAACTATAACTAAGTCTATACTTAGTTAGTTTGTCACTATCTAGACTAGACTGTTTTTTTCATGCGATGATTGGTGGTCTCATTTGATTTTTGACAATCACTCAAAAGTCAAAACATGACCGAAATGTTCTACAGAGGATTACGTACATGAGAATTAAGAAGCACATTATCAGGCTAATTAATGTGAAGCTAATTAACATTGATTAAAAACTAATCACTAATAAATTGAGACGTCTTATACTTCTCCAATCCTTTATTATCGCTCATAATACACTGAAATGCTACCAAAACGCCCATATTTAGTCACTACTGTTAAATGTATAGCCCTCTGTATTACCGTGTGCTATCTAGAAACATACCATTTTAATACAAAAATATTATCGTATGAAATAGTATTGGCGTGACCAATTCAGGGCAACAAACTGTAAGTACACATTTTTAGCGTTACAAATTTACCGCATTTATAAAAGCCGGCAGATGGCAGCACTGAAGTTCAACGAAAACCGCCGACATGCACCAGTGATTACCAGATCGCCCAGCGTGCTAATTATTCACTCACATACTTTACCAGGAAGTCTCAGAACAACTCTGTTTTGGGTAATAATCTATTTGCATTTGGTTCGGTTTGTGTGGTAGATCACCAATTAATACAGTGACCTATCATTTTTTTAGTATGTTTTTATTACGTAACTATCCTATTTGGTATGATTCTGTCCACCGGCGTCTGTTTTATTCACGTCAAACTCGGTGCCTGTGACAGTGACGAAGATCGATCGCTTGACGTGTCAATCCCGTCGTATATGTATGTATGCTTGTAGTTGTATATCGTAAAGTTAATCTTTGGCCAAGTTTGGGTGTTGGTAATATATTGGAAGACATTTTAAAAGCCATATTTGCTGTTGTATAATATATTCGACGTGTAACGTACACGACGTAGCGTCGGGGTACCTAGGCTATGGCTATGATCGACTGTTTTTGCGTAGTTTTCCGCGTTTTATTCGCCTTTGATGTAAAGTTAGGCAATTTAAATTATTCTCTATTCAAAGCATATTCATTGACGATTTCTACAAACACAAAAAAATAGTTTGATACAATTTGGTGACAAAATACCGGCACTGATTACCTTCTCACCCAGTTAGGTCACAGGATTTAACAAGATTTAACAAGATTGCCACCTAGAGAATCAACTCAAGATGGCAGGTGGACAAGGAAGCCCTTTGGCTTATCGAGAGTCCAACCTATCTATCTAAATGTACTCCGCCCTTCTTAGGTACATGTCAATTTTATTTTTAAACATATTAACACTACTAGCACCTACACAATCAGCCGATAATCTGTTCCATTCATTTACTGTTCTTTGTGAAAATGAAAATTTTCTAATATCTAATCTACACTGCTTCTTTGCTAATGTAACTCCATGTCCTCTAGTCCTTCTCTCTTCCTTAACTGAGAAAAAAATATTTCTGTCAATATTTTCATACCCATTCAATATTTTAAAAACTTCTATCTGATCTCCTCGCAGTCTCCTGGTTTCTAGTGTTGTTAATCCACATTCTTTTAGACGCATTTCATAACTAATATTCCTGAGTTTTTGTATCATTTTGGTTGCTCTTCTTTGTACTCTTTCTAGCATATCAATATCCTTCTTGCGATAAGGCCTCCATGCCTGTATGCAATATTCTAAATGAGGCCTAACTATTGTTTTGTACAGTGGTATTATTAGTTCTTTTTCCTTGTACACTGATGTGAGTAATGATCGACCGTTCACGGTTCAGCACATAAACTTGAGTAATGATGTGTCAACAATGATTTTATTCGCCCATGACATCAGTTATTTTAATTCGCGTATTTGTTTACACATAAACAATTAGGCCTACGTTAGTACAGTAACAGTCAACACCAAATCACCGAATGTATTGCATTTATGAAACGGTCGATCATTATTGACATTAGGGACCCTGTCGATGAAAGGTACCCACACGCTGATATAAACAGTCCATCCCTTCCATGACCTAGCTTATCTGGACTAGGGACGCGACACAACCCAAGTGTGTGACTTTGTTGGAGACTTCAGACTCAATCCTCACACATGTCCTGAAATAATAATTAAGAAGACCACGTCTGGTTATTCATCGTCTTCCCATAACATAGTGAAAGCAAGATTACATATTGCGTGCGTCCATATAATATAATAATGTGTACAATTTCTTATCAGAAATTGTTTCAAATAAGAAGTTTTTTACGATGTAATTAACTGAAATTATACTAACAATTTTTTTGCCAACAATTTTTTGCACGAAAGATAATCCAGAATCTATAAAAGAACAAACAATGTCATGGTAGCTGATCACTACAAATGTAATGATTTGTTTATAGTACAGTTAATTGTAAAAATACTAAATTTTGATATGTTCTAATTTTTAGATTTTTGGTAAAACCTTTGAATTGCACAAACATATTTTTGGGCTTTTTAGAGACAACTTGGTGGGCAGCAATAATGATATGTTTAACAACAATAAATAACAGTAATAAACAACAGTTTGTAAATATGGACTTAATATCATACCTCTAGAAAATATTTCTTGAGTGCACATTTCAGTAATCACTGCCTTGGTTTTGTTGTAGACTCTGGACTACTTTCTGTGTTGTGTTCATCGAAGGACTGGCATCATGCTTCTTGTGCATATTCTCCTCACATTGGTAGTTGCAAGTGCTTGCGTTGTTCACGGTGACAATAATCTTGACAATACTGGAACATGCAGTGATTCCACATGCCAAGACAATGTGAAATCACACCACAAACAGCAAGACAAATATCTCCAGAAACCAAAGGTTATTTTATATTGGACAACATTCTATGGCCATAGAGACTTTGAATTTGGACTTGGTCAACAGCCATTTAAGGATGCTGGATGTCCAGTCACCAACTGCATTGCGACTGATGATCCGTCACGATCGGAAGACGCAGACGCGCTGATGTTTCATATGCGGAATGTAAATCACCAAACCCCTTATCCAAAAAAGAGAGCTCCCCATCAGCGATATGTATTTTTCCTGCTCGAACATCCGTATCATCAGTGGAATGACCTCCAGCCATTCAATGGCTTCTTTAATTTGACAATGACATACAGGCGGGATTCAGATGTATTTCTGCCATATGGAAGGACTGAGAAAGGCAAGTCCAAAGCAGATGTTAAACCGATCAAAAAGCAACGGAAGCTGGTTGCTTGGTTTGTCAGCAATTGTCAGAGTCACAGCAAGCGAGAGGAGTATGTAAAAGAACTACAGAAGTACATTCCGGTTGATGTTTACGGCCAGTGTGGTCCACTGAAATGTCCCCCCGACACCACGCAGTATCACGCCATTCGCATGTGGCCAAGTTGCTACACAATGCTGGAGGAGAACTACAAGTTCTACATCTCGTTCGAGAACAACTTCTGCAGGGACTACGTTACAGAGAAGATGTACAACATCCTTAAACTGAATGTTGTCCCGATCGTGCTTGGGGCCACAGACTACAGCCGCGATGCACCTCCGAATTCTGTGATCAATATTCAAGACTTTGATTCACCAAAGCAACTGTCTGAATATCTGATTGAATTGGATCAAAACGAAGACAAATACCTTGAGTATTTTAAGTGGAAACACGAGTATAAAGTGGTAACAGGCAAACCCTTCCAGGACGCATTTTGCCGATTGTGTGAAATACTGAATGATCCTGACTATCCGCAACAAAGTCATGATGACCTTGATGAGTGGTGGGGAAAGGATAAATATTGTGACGTGAACAAGATGAGTAAACTGAAACAGAAGTGGAAAGTTAAATGATCATCCTCTCGTTCCAGGGCTGCTCAGTCTCAGTACCAATTGCCTTGTGAAACTCTGTGAAGTTATTACTTGATGAAAGGTTTGGGAAGTTAACATAGTTAGGTATTTGAAAGGGAGGGTGCCAGCTCCTCTGCCCAGAATTGGCCGAGCAGCAAGTCAGCTGTCTGGAATGTGGGAAAGTTAAACATCAAAGGGTATTGCGGTTAACTCTGCTCGCCTTGGTGTTGTTAATCAATTTTTGTTTGAAACTGGGTGTTTTGTTTACCATTTGAGCATGTTGCACTTGCAGGCGGAATCATTCAGATTGCGAACATTGTCCCTCGGGAGCTAAATAAGGTAACTAAGCATAAATTGTCAGGCAGTAAACCTTCAGCATGCATGTTGTAGTCATAAGAACGCAATATTAAATGAAAAATGTAAAACCTAGGAGCTGACACCCTCACTTTAATACAATACTGAATAGGTCATTAATGATATTGGTATTCGTGGCACTCAATGGTGCTGTCTTGTTGGATTGATGTACTCATGGGCGACTGGCAGAATCAATTAATACTTTGATTTATCCAACTTTTATACAATACTTAGGAGACAGGGTAGTGTGTTCACCAAACCTGGGTTAATTGCGAGGATTTAAAATGAGTAATTACTGGTGGTAATTTATATGTGCCATAGTGTCTCGCTGGCCTCATTTCTGACCCTAAATATTTGTTTGTTTTCCTTATTCCATCGATGATTTCACTCAGCAGTCGCCACCATCCATTCTCACAGGCTGTTATGCAGGGTAATTGTTTACAAAATGTCAAGGTACTGTGAGGTACATGTGCATTTGTGTGTGTGTGTGTGTGTGTGTGTGCGTGCGTGCGTGCGTGCGTGCGTGCGTGCGTGCGTGCGTGCGTGGGTGGGTGTGGTGGGGGTGGTGGGGGTGTGGTGAAGTGTGGGGTGTGGTGAAGTGTGGTGTGATGAGGTGTTTGTGGTGTGTGTGTGTGGTGGGGTGAGGTGTGGTGTGTGGTGAGGTGTGGTGTGTGGGTGTGGTGGGGTGTGGTGTGGTGTGTGTGTGTGGTGAGGTGTGGTATGTGTGTGGTGTGGATGGGGTGAGGTGTGTGTGTGTGGTGGTGGTATGGTTGTGTGTGTGTGTGTGTGGACAGTATCCAGTCGATCCTCACCAGCCAGGGCTGTTTGCCATGCAAGCTAATCCTGGCAAATCCTCTACGAGAAGTGCTTGAGTTAGTCGAGTTGAACTACCACCGGTAATTTATTGATGTTGCCAATTGTGCTAATACCAACCCAAATTTGAAGATGGGTACACAATTTCTGGGAATTCCAGTATAATGATCTGTGCCTCCCTCATCACATGAGCAGCTGTTTATTCGAATATTTATTTTTACATAACAAACAATGCATGTAACACATGTGGCTGATTTATGTCATCACAAGACCAGTAGCTGACCACACTTGTGTTCGATTTCATTGGCTGACATTAAAAGAGAATTTTGCAAGGGATGTGCCAGAAGTAGAGAAGTAATCAGCCACAGCGACCCCTGGTGTGCGATGATGATCCAGTTCAAACATGCAAAGAGTAAATTATGTAATGTTTTTTTACTAAAATTTCTGCCCGATCATTTACCCGTATAGTCTAATTTGTACCCATATAATCTGTATTTAGTGGTTACAGTGTTATGATCTCATTGAACTAGTCAGTCTTTTTCGGAACATTTACGCCAAGCTGACCTTTCTATGCTGGCACTGAGTGAGGGTGGTCACTACCGGTGCTTGTCATTATTTTACATCCGAAATTGAGACGGGACCAACATATTTAAATGTTGTTTTTTGGAACATATTTGGATGGTTGAAATTTGTAATAGTGCATGATTTTATAACCATTACATGACTACCAGTGTGTACGTGGTGATTGCAAGAATAGTTTTCGGTTGTACTTAATTATATATGTGATAATTAATGTCTGAAGTGGTGTGAAGCACAGGCATGTAATTTTTTATTAGAGCCTGTGGCTCTGAAAAATAGGAATATGTGATCGATTTTATCTTGTGTTTGTTAATTGATTTTTGCCTTGCAGTTATACATTGTATGGTTGCTTTTAAATGTGAACATGCTGTGCATTGTCTTAATTCATATTTGTCAAGTGTTTATTATTAGATTTGTTTAAATGCACATATCTAGTTCTAGCCCATAAGCTGTTAACATTTAGTAGTTAAGGAAAATAGTTGCATCTATGATAACTATTTGTGACAGTAGCAGTTAATATTTAATGTTATCTGTTATCTGATTTATGTGTTCAAGTTTATATGTTGATGTGATATTATGATAAAATAAATTTGTTATATATATATGTTCATAACTTTTATTTTTGAAACACAATATGCTGTGTAATTTCATCAGATTAATTAACTTCAGGTTACACAAGGATCATCACAAAGTGTTATGTTATTGCAGGGATGACATTACAGTTTGTTGTGATTATAACACTTTTTTGTGCATGATTTTACATATTGTTAACCAGACTAAAAAAAATCTTAGAGTCAATATCTGTATTCACATTCAGGAAGTAATTACTAATTACTCAATGAGACGTTTTAGGGTCTGTCTGAAAGTAAAACTCCATTACCAGGAATCGGCAGGAAGTGTATTAAATTAGCTGGGACATTTTGAATTTCACGTTGCCAGTGGCTGAATATCAAAGAAATGTCCAGAAATTGATTAAAGTGTATTAAAAATAAGATTATTAGTCAGAATCCGACAGCGGATGGTGCTGGAGATCGGGCTTGGGTCACCCAATATTTATTCACTTCAAACATTGTTCACTGATTCAGGTGCCAGTTATCACTAAATCTAATGTAATTATGAGACTAAATTAATTTGATATTTTAGCAAAAGAATATTTTTTTACCGACTACGGACTGTGCTTAACTAATGAAGAACAGGATTCGCGAAGGGTTGTATGCATACCATTATCGTCTACAACGGAGCTTGGTCAGTTGAACTGAGTTGATACGGGAACGAGTTGTCTTTTCGTAGCGTCAGTAGCGACAGTTTTTGGTCATGGTTAAAAAAGTAATTTCTATAAATAATGAAACATATCAGTTATAAAACACCACTTAGTAGACAACACTTGCAACTTGTTATCATAATGTCATTTGTCTAGTTTGGCACAGTTCGTGTAAAGCAGGCATACAATACCAACAGGTGGCTGCTTCTGGGCGATATTACAAGGTAATAAAACGGCGGTGACTGATGTTTTTACTGACATATGTAATTACCGGTGATCATCACTTTTCAATAACTGTTAACGATGCAGAGCTTTTAGCATTCACATACCAATGGAAATAATTACGTGAAGAAAATGAATACATTATATGATTATACATTACAAAAATTTACATGTATATTTAAATGTGCCGTAAATATATAATTTTATTAATTTAATAAAATTGTCCAAAAAAATTGTATATAAATTTCTTCTATAGAATAAGGAGACAAAATTGTTTCCTGTGTAACAATTATATATATATATATATATATATTATTCACAACACAACAAGTGTACGCCTCGTATTGGAAACATGCAGCTCTCACTGGAATGACAGGCCGACTTTGAGTTTGATTGAGCTACTCGAGTTACTCGCGTTACCCCAACGTTGTATCCGGTTTATGATTATTTACACTGCGCACGCAGTACTACGCGCGTAATCCAACTGAACAACGACGATCGTGATCACGGACATAAACACCTTATGTAAATAAATAAAATGATCTGTTATTTAGTGTGTAAATTGTGACGTTCATCTTCTTGGTCTTAAATTACAATTCATAGAATGTGCTTATTTTAATCCATATTTAAATGATTGTGTCATAATGTTTAATTAATTTCTTATGCAGTGGGGGCCTACGTTCCCTGTTGGTTGTTACTGTTAATGACGTCAGTTACTCGAGTGAATCCTGTAAAACTCACGATCGCCTCGAGTAACTAATCTAGGTAAAAAATGGTCACGTGCTCGAGTGATCTCGGCTGTTCGATTGGGACTCGGGTAGCCCTTGGGTTACGCGAGTTACTCGCATAGCTCAATCGAAGTCGGCCACACATGCAGAATGCATGCCTTTCAAGTTTCAACATAACAGTCTTTCACATTAAAAAGCAAATTAAACAACTTTGCGAAGTATGGGTTGCAACTGTTTTTCAAAATTAATTAATATTACTGATTTGCTGTTTGTGTTACTTTGTAGATCATCATGTCTGTCGTAACTGTTCAAGTTGGCCAGTGTGGAAACCAAGTTGGTAGTCAGTTCTTCAGCAAAATAAT
The DNA here is from genome assembly GCA_964017155.1 of Oasisia sp. SBJ-2009. Classification (NCBI taxonomy): domain Eukaryota; kingdom Metazoa; phylum Annelida; class Polychaeta; order Sabellida; family Siboglinidae; genus Oasisia; species Oasisia sp. SBJ-2009. Next base: position 4,179,349 of record OZ024859.1, read on the forward strand.
GGATGATGTGTTGACTGAAGGAAATTTGGGCCAGTGTACGAAGCCTCAAAATAACAACTATTGTGAAGTCGCGTACAATCGTTTTTTCACAGAAGACGAACAGCTATCAACATCATGCCACGAGAAAACATGGACAGCAAAATCAGTAATGGTCGATATGGAATCAAAAGTAATTGAACAGATTGCAAAGGAAGCAAGGTCATCTGGAAAGTGGCGTTACCCTGACAACCATTTGTTCTGTCAGAAGCGAGGCTCGGGCAACAACTGGGCTTGCGGTTTTTGCGTAAACGGACCAAAAGAAAGCGAGGCCATTTTGAACATGGTGCAGACAGAAGTCGAGAAATGTGATCGACTCGACGGCTTCCTGACACTGCTAAGTCTTGCGGGTGGAACTGGATCCGGCCTTGGTGCTTATGTGACACAGCGGCTTCGCGATGAATTCCCACATAGTTTCCTTTTGAACCAGGTTGTGTGGCCGTACAGCGCAGGGGAGGTGATCGTACAGAACTACAACGCTGCGTTGACGTTGTCCCATCTCTATCAGACCAGTGACGCGGTGCTCATGATGCAGAACGACACTTTACAGCAGATCTGTACGAAGCTCCTCGACATCAAGAAGGTGTCGGTGCGGGACCTCAATAGAGTCATCTCTCACACGATGGCCAGTGTGCTTCAGCCGGTGTATGACAGCACTGACCACAACTCCTGGTCAAGCCATGTGACAGGTCATTTAGGTATGTTGCATGTTTTTTGCACATTCAAACCGTGTTTTGTCGTACCTGTTTCATCCGGTTGTTTGTCCAATTGTTGTATCCTCTTTGTCCCTGTAGTGAGGATGGTCCTTACTGCATATTCATATTCTGTCTCAATAATCACCATATGGGTTTGTAAAACCAGAATTACTTAAAAGCATGCTATTTAACTTGCAAACAGCATGCATGGAAGTGATGGGTCCTGCTTTCATCTTGCAATTAGAGCCACAACTGCACAGCTTAATTTTTTATTGGAAAATCAGTGTCATTTATTTAAAACTTATCCATTTTCTTCGTCTCAATGCCAGGCTGATACTGACTGTCATTAATGTCATCATGTAGACATGAAATTCTCAGTTCATCTAGTGGCCAGTTGGCCCACACTAAATTCCATCTGCCTTTTCAGTAGTAATTACCGGTATTGGCCAAGTCATCTGCCAGCAAGCAACATCAAAACATGCCAGTAAATAATGCTTAATTAACCATTCCCACTGTAAAATACATCACCAATTGGTAGATCATAGGCACTGTACCTAAGGATTGACAAAATGCAGAATGAGGCAAGTAAACGTTTGTGCTTCCGAGGAGATGAACTTACAATGCGGAAACGTTAGTGTTTAATTAAACTGTTGTTCTGTTAAGGGAGTCTACTGGAGCATCTGGTGGCCCAGCCAGAGTACAAACTGTTGAGTGTGCGGGGGATTCCCCTCATCGCTGACAAGTCGATGCAGTTCAGCTCATACCAGTGGCACGGACTGCTGAAGCACCTCACACAAATGCTCATAGCAGATGCGCCCATGGAGGAAGGTATGTCCTGCTGAAGTGCCACATCAAATTGCTCAGTTTTGTTTGCCGTGTTGACTTGTCAGGACATTGGCTTTGCCTAAAGCAACCTGGGTAACATTGTGTTTATATGTATTGTGTGAAATTGTATCAGGGCTCTATGCCAGCGGAAGTAAAATAATACCACAGTTGGTAAATTTGTAACCCATTGCGGCATCAAAGTGGGGGTGTGTATGTAAGCCACTAGATCTTGTTCCCAACGACTGGAGTTGTTTCCTAACTGATCATGTGAGAGACACTGGATCAGGCAGTGTGTATAGTATATACTGTGTCATTGAGCCTCCTGTGTCCTGTATGAATGTATGTGTAATAATTGTGTATGGTAAAACTACATACATCTGTCATTCTCCTGTTTTTGACTTGTCAGGAAATCACTTCATATTGGCTTCGCACAAAGCAGCCTGTGTAACATTGTGTGTTTATCTGCATTGTGTGAAATTCTATCTGGCTTCTATCCCAGTGGAAGTAAAAATCCCACAGGGGATAAATGTGTAACGTCATGTGGCAGTACAGAGTGGGGCCTCTGTAACCCACTAGATTGTGTTCCCATTGACGGGAGTTGCTTCCTAAATGAGCATGCGAGAGATTGGAACAGGCAGCTGGCAGTGTATATGGTATACACTATATCACTGCACCTCCTGGGTTCTGTTTGAATATATATATATATATATGTAATTATATATATATATATATACACACACACACCTGTTTTTTAGGGATTTAAATGGCATTATATTACTATGTACGAGTTGATCTGAAGCCTGAGCCAAATTATATAAGCTGACTGTTAATGTAAGTAATCTTGGGTTGACATTGACATGTATGCACCAGGTCACTTGTGACAATTCACACACAATGTAAACCTGATAATTTGCAGGAATTGACTGGAACATCGATACAAGGTGCGCCCCGGAAAAGATCAATCGGTCACTGGCCACGGTACTCATCCTGAGAGGTCACGACCTGCAACATATCGATACAAGCAGCTTCCAACAGTCACATCTCTACACGTCGTGGATGCCACGAGACTCGACATTCAAGCAGTGGGCCACTCCCAGACCGTTTTGCAACTATGACCGGTCGGCCGTCTTGCTCAGTAACAGCAAGTCCGCCGTCAACCCAATGGTGAATCTGATGGCGAAAGCGTGGTCAATGTTTGCGTCGAGAGCATACGTGCATCAGTACACGAAGCACGGATTAACCGAAGACGACTTTCTCGACAGCTTTGCCGGATTAGAGCAGATCATATCAAATTACAAGAAACTCTGAAAACGAGGTGGTTTAGGATTTAGGAGAATTAACTGTGTAAAACACAGATAATTAAGCTTTGTTGACATCTTTTGTAACTACATGTAATGTGACATTTGTTATGTGTGCATATTTGTAGATTTGCAGAAGAAATATGTGCATTTTTGTCAACAGGAAAGTGACATGAAATGTGTTTTAAGTTCAAATGTAGTTTAAGTTATTTATACGGTTGTCATATACAGCAACAAATGAAATGCAAATAGGCATAAACGATTGGTTTTTCAAGAGCCAACAGTTGGCATCAGTTTGTAGCCTACAGATTATTCCTGGCTGAAACATGGACAACAACCCGTGCATTATGAAAAGACATAACTTTATAAAAGTTGTTTTCACATAATTATATTTAATAACTTATGAACATATCAATTATTGGCACAACAAATACAGGTTTCAGAAAAGACAAAATATGTAAGTCTATTTACAGAGATGTACACAACATTTAATAAATACAGTAATATATGAGACCACAACACCATGAAATGGTTTTCACAGGTTCGTGCAAGCAATGTCATAATCTTGCTATTTGCATTGTTTCATTGGCGTTTCATCCATCAAAGGGGATGTGTGGTGAAATTTATTGGCATTCCAAGATTTAGCAATCGTTATATGCTGCAACAATAACTGTTAAAACAGTGAAACATTTTTAACGCAGGTATAACTTGAGATCAAAGTCAGTAAAATCAAAACTTTATAGTTACATGAAACATCATCTATAGCACTTGATGAACTGGGCATTAAAAACACTACACATTCCCTTTAATTAAACGATACTATTTGAATATTTTTCCTTGGTACAGCTGTTTATCTTCGAGATCCTTTTCCTTCCGTTTTTGCTCCAGCGTTGACAGTTCCTTTTTGACAACTCGGTCCAATGAACTGTCCAGTTGAAGGACTTGATTCAGGTCGGCCTCTGCTTCGTCGGGGTTCCACACGGCCACGTGGGCCCGCGCTCGTCGGAACAACGCCTTCACATTCCCTGGAATCACGTGGACACATTACCATCATACTCCAACAATTCACACTCGCTCATAGAGAAATAATGATAGCACGCTCACCTCGTGTTACCCTAACCTTGATTACCCAGGCTCCGTGATGTGGCAGCACTTCTTAACCCCCTCATCTTCACCTGCTAGATTTATGCCCAATGTTGCCACCAGGGCGGCCTTACCCCAGAATAAGATAGAGACACTAATTGGCCCTCAGGCCAACTATGAAAGGAAAACTTAAATAAGGACATACTTTTATATTGTAATACTATACTATTATTAAAAGTATTAAATATTCACCCACGCAATACACTCACCCCACCCACTCAATACACTCACCCCACCCACTCAATACACTCATCCCACCCACTCAATACACTCATCCCAAGTGACTAGCCAGTTCCACTGTATCATCATTGCGAGACAATTTGAAGTAGATTGTAAAATGTTTGACACCGTAAAGTGATCAGATAAAAATGTTTGATAATCTGGTTACCTGGCATATATAAACAGTAACAGTTACTTAATAATTAATAAAAACAAAACTTTGACAATTATTAAGAGTACAGTACAAGAATGACAAGGTTGAAATCGGTGCCAGACAAAATTACCTGGGTCTTTCTTGATGACTTCAGACGTGTGTTCAATGACGGCGTAGTAGTTGCCGAGGAGGAGATGACACTGGGAGAAGTTCAACAGGAAGGGGATCTTCTGTCTGTCCAGGGACACCCACTCTTCTTCCCCTGGCTTCTCTCTGGTCAGCAACGGTCAAATCACATTGGACACAGGAATAAAGCCAGTATCAGTAACACAACAAAAACATCACTGATAATGCCTGACATATATAATAGGGCTCAATATTCTTGTTTTCACACATAAATGTATGTTAATGAACTTTCAACTACCTAGGGTACATGAAGTAAACCAGGAAAAAATTATTAAAAGTATACAATAGTTTCTTGCTCATAAAATCAGGGTCACATGTCTAAATGTTATGGTATGTTCATATGTTTGGGACAGAAAATAATAAATAATCCAAGACATTAAAATAACCTTTGACAATTCATTCACTTATTTGAATGTAATGATCTGGTGTATTGGCTCATTAATTAACTGTTTAACATGTTTAGATCTCTCATGAAAAAATCAACATACGTAAGTAGCAACTGTTCGAGGATTCCAATTGCATCAGCATATTTAGCCGCAGCTTTCTTGTAGTCCCCTGCTTTGTAAAGGACATTTCCCTCTTCCCGAAGCTCAGGAAGAACAGCAATTTTTTCATTTTCATCCATTGCCCAGATCTCTTTGCGAAATTCGCCAGCTGGTTCAACTGTAAGCACTTCTGCAGAAAGACAGTGGGTGTATGTGTTATCACAAGTCAGTGTAAACCAACAAAATGCAACTTAAGTATTCCTCCTTGACTGAATCTTTAACTGACTTGTTTATGAAACTTTTTACCTTATTTAGAATTGGCATGACAGTTTAATTTTTCAAATTTGTACTCAGTTTCGAGGAATCATCAGAAAAAGGATAAAACTGTTTTTGACCAAATCCAGTCAACATTCAGTGCAAATGGGTTGTTTCTATACAGTATACACAATAAACAAAGATAAGGCACGCTGTTACATCACTTGACCAAACATTTAAGTTAATTAATCTGACATTTCTACGAAAAGAAACGTGTAGTATATAACCTTTAAATTTACTACTACAAGTACACAGTGCTACACACATAATTACAAACTACAAATCTGATCGACAACAATACCAACTGGAGACAGATTTTAATGGATGAACTAATAAACTAACAGACCTATAATAAACTCAAGAGGCTGTGGCTCCTTCATTAGTTTGTCGAGATCTTCATATCCGAGTCCCTCTTCCTTCAATGTCATACCACAGCAATGGCTGTGTCCTTTGTGCGTGCCGCTGTTGATGTCTCGCAAACTCTTTGCAACCATTGGGTATGCACCAAGTAACTGAAACAAAACATGGTAACAAAATTTAAATCGTTTTTATTTCAAATAATAAAATAGTTGATAAATAGTATATATTAAAAATGTTCGGATATTAAACAAAAATTAAAGTGAAAATGCTATTTTAAACAGAAATGTCTTCAGTTGCTTCTTGAAAGAACTGAGGGATAATACATTTATGAAAAGCTGCAAGTGCAGGGCAGAATGTTAGTGTAACAGAAAAAAACAGACAAAAAATCATGGGTCATCCTATTTCTCACACACCATGTAGTAGCCCAATCTGTCTCCAGTGGTGCAGCTTACCACAGGATGAACTGTAAATGACGCCACTTCGTGCAATTTCATAGACTTGATGCAGGTTTCCCAGACTTCAAACTTAAACTTCTTGCCGATATATAGTTCCATTGGCTTTTTCTGTTTGTGAGTGTCATCCATCACCGTTCGATCATCGTCACAGCATCTTGTCTGATAGTGGAAGTATACCTACAACAGAAGGAATCATGTCATATACAGCGCATAGCCATGAACATTTCCATGTCATGTCTGAAAAGCAGTAACAAGTACTCCAGAAAAGTAACTAAGTAAAAGTAGACTTGTCTCTTCAGGCATGTTCCAATGTTACCCTTGAAGAGGTCGCGGTGCTTGGCAAATGCTGTCCATCCGGCCGTGATTCTTTTTTAATCATAATTATAATCGTCACATTTCTATAGCGCTGTTCCAACTTTCGTTGCTCACAGCGCTATACAGAATGTTCTTGTAAATAAATAAGTCTTTAATTTAAGTTTAAATGCAGCAGTGGTCATAGATGACAATGTCAGATGATGCGGTAGTGCATTCCATAGGCTTGGGGCTGCCACGCTGAAAGCCCTGTCGCCCCAGTGACGCCTTGTGCGTGGCACACACAATAAACAGTGTTCGCTGGAGCGCAGCAACCTAACCGGCTGGCGTCGGCTTACACAGTGTCCAATGGAGTTGGGCGCTTGGCCATTCAGTGCTCGGTGAGTGAGTAGCAGGATCTTGAACTCAACTCGCACCGCTATCGGCAGCCAGTGTAACTTCTTTAGCAGTGGTGAATCTCCTTGTCTTGGTTTTTGTCTCTGGTGCTGTATCTCTGTTCCAGGTAGATATTGCTTTCAATGTTCTCGATCTGAGTGTTGTTGACATCTATTGGTGTGTCATTTTCCATCATCAGCTTTATCTTTGACTTACAAGTTCATCTTCAGACCCTGTCCCTGACTTTAGTTTTACTTTCATCAGTTAATTCCTGTAGCATATTCCACGTTCTGATAAAATGATTAATTTTTTTATACGCCTCTCGCCTCAACATTGTTTGGACAGAAAAACTTCTATGAACACATGCCAACAATATTAATTTTAGTAAGCAGCTAATAAAGCCAATGGCTATGGGCAGTATGGCCTATGGCAATGCACGGAGTTCTAATTATCCAATATACACCCTTTCCTAACTGCTCTGGCCCTGCGAATACTAGCAACTACTTTATTAATTCGCAGAGCAGTGATGTCACTGCTCTACGAATACTGGCACAGTTTCCTTAATTCGCAGAGCCACTGCTCTGCGAATAAGCAATAGCTAACCCTAATACTAGCTAGGGGGTTGATAAATAGGGTGGGCGATAATGAGGGAAATACAACACTTGTCAATCGGTAACCATGTAAATAATATGGCAACAATGCTAAGTACCTTTGTGCCGTCAAGATAACTGGGAAGATCTCCCTTTCCTGCATGCAGAATGCGCTTTTGTATGTTGCAATCATTTCCGACGGCTACGGTACTCATATTTACGTGCCGATCAAACCAGTTCGATGAATAACAACTGATAAATGTCCGAAAGGGGGAGCCACCAACATTTTGCGATGCGTGAATTAATTTTACGTCTTTTGTTAACACAATTTCTCAGTATTGTAATGTAATATTGCGTGATCATGGTTCGCTTTAGACATAGGTAACTGGTGTTATTATTAATCAAATCCACCGACATAGCCAAAGCGACACGTTACCAATACGTTTATCCTTAAAACGTGTAGAGTGGGCGATAATCTGTGAAACTGGTCCATACGGAGACCTCTCCATACTAGGGTGGTCGGACCAAATTTTTCTTACGAAACAAAAAATAAACAAAAAATGTTCCCTGATAGTAGTTACTATAAGAAGTATAACGGTAGTTGTTTCATGTATTTATGTGAAATATTAAGCAAACTACAGGTGTTTAAAGTTAGAGATTTCATGACATTTTCTGACGGTTTGCTAATAATGTGTAATTTTGCTTATAAACCACACACATTTATTTTTTTCTATTTTCCCCTGGTCATAATCACTAATTGAAGTGTATCTGTGCTTGTTTCATGTATGTAGATGAAATATTAAGGAAACTGCAATTTTATGAAATTTCAAATTAAAAAAAATTCCACCAATTTTCTGACAGATTTAATCTTGCCAATAAATCTTTAGAATTGCTTTAATTTTTTCTTCTGATAATAGTAATTAATTAAAATGAAATGGTGCTGCCTTCAATTACATAGATTAAATATTAATGAAACTGCAATTTCATTTAAAAATTGTTTTATTTTTTCTGAATATTCTCCTATTTTATTTTATACCTAAATCACAAGAAGATATCTTTTTATTATACTGATTTTTGTGTAAACTATGATAAAGGGCAATACATACCTATTTTAACTTCAATTAATATATATATATATATATATATATATATATATATATATATATATAAAGTATCATAATTTTTCAACAATAGGTTGTACAAATTACATATATTCTCAAAACTAAATAATAATTCATGTAAAACTGTCATCAAAGAATACCCCAGTAACGACATACAAAAGTCACGTATAATATAATTTTATAAACATTAATGATAAATTATCCATTTTAATAAAAAATTGTATATTTAATGTAGCCTAACCAACACACAAAAGTATGAATAGTATGCTAAAAAAGGGAAATAATACAATAATACCAATAAACAAACTAATGTAAATTAGCTACATTAAACATGGCACTACTTAATTAGTTTAAACAGTTACATGTGCAAGCATAAGACACTTGCTAACTATTTATAATAGTATTAATCAAAAACACCCGCTATCGATCACGTCGATATCAGAGTGCTTTGCATACCACAATGCATCGCGCGCACGGGGAATAAGGCAAAATGGCGATGTCTTTTGAGACAGGGGCTCCATAAACGGACTTTGTGGCAAAATGCGCTATCAATTAGTAAGCCATCACTGTAATCATATTATCGTCCACACAATTCTTTACACTTCTGCGTATGAAGCAAGTTGAAGCAACCAAAATAAATAGTCACAAAACATCGTTAAGCATAGGCCATTTTAACTGACTAATTACTACAACTTTTTATCGACGGATTATCATGATATTTATACGATCACGTTCATTTATCTTTCTTCTTTAATTACAACTTTTCAAAATGGCCGTACTCATTACCATAATCTCGCAAACAATTTTTGAAGAAGAGGCCTGTCGATGTCATCCAATATGGCCGCGGACGTAAACAATGAAAACCGAAATACGACACAGAGAGGGAAAAAATCATTAACACCTTTTAAACACTGCCAAAAAATCAGTTATCGGCGCAGAATCATAGACTAACATTATAACAACATAAGACAAATTATACAAGAACTGGTATGTTGCGTGATAATAAATTACGGCGACTAAACCCGGACCCCTGTCTCCCCATGTTGTCAGAAGGGGCGGCAAATTGGTCTGACCTCCCTATCCATACGTCAACTCTTGACAGCCATACTCCCGACACAGGCCGTGGCCATGGCTATAGCATAGGCATAGGATAGCCACGACATGGGCTTAGTAAATCATAAAATGTCTGTAAAATCAGGTAGCAGCATGTGATAGATTTGATAATCAGAAAAGCCCTGCTTATGCTATAAGTCGTACCTTACCTTATGATACCTTATGACGGTTCTGATCGCAGGATTGTGTGCTCCTCTATGATCAGCTCTTCATTATCTATTAAATTTAAATCACGTGTTCCGGTTCTATTGTTAGTAATTTTTAGCGGTGCTTCGAAGTCATATAAAATATCCTGATTATACCAAAATTTGTCTAGTAGTGTTTTAAATGAATTTAGAGATTTAGCTGTTACAACTGTATCTGGGAGCCTATTCCATGGTTCAGTAATTCTAATTGGAAATACATTTTTTCTTAAGTTTAGTTTGGCTCTTTGTGTGAATAGTTTTAGGGAATGTCCTCTGTTTCCTGTTCTTTGTGATATCTCTTTGTTTTTCAGCAGATTTGGCACAGATTCGTGGTCATATATGTTGTGTAGTATTTTATAGACTTCTATCATGTCTCCTCTTAATCTTCGATATGCTAATGTAGGTAGTTTAAGCAGTTTGAGTCTTTCTGTATATGATAGGTCCCTCATACCTGGTAATTCTTTAGTGGCTCTTCTCTGAATATTTTCTAAGGCAATTTTGTGTTTTATCTTATATGGGTGCCATACTGCCATAGCATAGTCTAGGTGTGTTCTAACCATTGTTTTGTACAGAGGCAAAAAAGTATGTTTATCTAGAAATTGGAAAGTTCTTCTAATTATTTTGGTCATTTTAGTTGCCTTATTTACCACTTGGCTTATATGTTCATCAAATGTGAGTTTTGAGTCAAAGGTTACCCCTAGGTCTTTTTGTTTATCATGTGTGTCTATTGTTTTTGTGACATTGTTCATTGTTGTATAGTATTGATTTTCTCCTACATTATTTTTTCCAATTTCCATATGTGTACATTTATCTGGGTAGCATCCAATCATGACTCCATTTTTCTATGGTGGTTATGTCCTGTTGTAGTATATCTTGATCATTCGTATTTATTATGGGTCTAAATATTTTAATATCATCAGCAAATAGAAATGTGTCGGATTGAGTAAGGTCTGGTAAGTCGTTTATGTATAATACAAAGAGTAGAGGTCCTAGGACTGATCCCTGTGGTATTCCAGATGTTACATCATGCCAATTTGACTCCTTTCCATTTACTGCCACCTTTTGTCTTCTGTTTGAGATGAAAGCTTCTATCCAATTTACTATTTCTTTACTAATATTTAGACTGTTTAATTTACTTATTAGTCTTTTGTGTGGTACAGTGTCGAAGGCCTTTTTAAAGTCCATGTATATAACATATGTGTGGTGTCCTCTGTCTATTTCATAGGTCCAGGTATCTAGTATTGTTATTAGTTGTAAAGCTGTAGATCTGCCGGAAATAAAGCCATTCTGTTTTGGACTGAAAAGACCATTTTCTTTCATATAATTGGTAATGTGATTTCTGATTATTTTTTCCATGCATTTGCAGACTATGCTTGTTAGACTTATTACTGGCTAATTTTTTATTTCCATTTTTGTAGATTGCTGATATCTTTGCATCCTTCCAATCATCAGGAATACAGGATGTTTTTATTGATGTTTCAAATATTTTACACAGAGGGTGACAAATTACACCTGAGAGCTCCATCCGCCTAGTGCTTATTTCGTCGGGACCAGGTGATTTACTGATGTTAAGTTCTTTTAAAATTTGTAATATTGTGTTTTCAGTTATAGTTAATTTATCCATTTCTGTCATGATACAAGATAAGGAGTGGTAGTCATGTGGTAGAGTGCCGGACTGTCAGTTGAGGAGGTTCAATCCAGATTCCCGTTCAATCCCACCTGCCGCCGTTTCGAAACTTAGGCAATTTCGTTCACCTCACATTGCCTGTGTCTTTCAGAAAAGACGCTAAAACTGGTGGTCCTTCTATCTGGTGTTTATGCCAAGTGAAGTAAAAGATCCCACTCATGGTAAATGTGTAACCTGTAGTGGACTCCCTAATTCTAGAGAAAGACAACTCTGAAAACCAAGCTCGACAATACTCTAGTCACAAAAATGTGGCTGACATAGAGTGATGACCTAACCATTAGAAAAAGAAGAAGTATCTAGTTCTACTAGAACTAGATTCTTGTTATCTTGTATCAAGAACTTCTAGTTGTTTCACTTTCAGCACTTGGCACCGGAAAGGTTCTGTTAACTGACTGTTCTGTAATACATTGTTGTAACAGTTAAATAAAGTTGTGATTTCAAGAGGTTCCACTGACCCAGTCAGTCTTTCAGAATATTTACACCAAGCCCCTTTCGTCATGGTACAAAGACGAAAGTGAGTGTTTATTATCGACTATTAGTATTGTATACCAAATTGTATAATCTATATAATACTGACTGAATTAGTTGCATTTACAGATATCTACTTTGCAAGCTGATTCAGGCAGACAACCATAGACGCACGTTCCCTATCACCGAGCAGCAGTTATACCACAATGTGCGGGACGCAGTTAGCCGCGCACATGGAAACTATGGATTCGCACTTGTACAGTCATCTCTCAGAGGTGTGTAACAATTATTTATGTTGTAAATGTACATGAAGGTTCTTGCTGTAGCAATATTTTCACATATGTCATATGAATTGGTGAATTCAAAAAGGGTCTAACGTCATCAGATACAGTTTTGCAGGAGGGCAACTTCTCTCGTAATTTTTCAGAATATTAATTTCCACAGCATGTTATATTTAATATACACCATTTTTTAAGGGACTTAGACAATGGAATTGGGACTATTTATAATGTAGTCAGATAGCTGGCTATATGAAGACCACAATTTGTGCGAAAAGTGAAAATCAGAAAACTATGGAGTTGGGCCCTTTTTGAAATCACATAGTCTCAGTTTTAGTTCTACTTGTTTCCAACACTTGGCAGGGTTATGTTAATTGACTAGTCTCTGTAATTTTTATTGTGATTACAACATTATGATCTTATGAGGTTTCATTAAACTAGTCAGTCTGTTTCAGAACATTTATGCCAAGCCAACCTTTTTTGCTGGTACTGAAGGAGGTCACTACCAGGGTGGTTACTGCCAGGGTCCTTGTCATCCTCAGTGTTTCTTTTATGTAAAGTTGCACTAGTTGCATTTCACGAGTCTGCTACATAGTTGCACTTAGCTGTGCCATGTTTTTATTAGGTGTAACTTTATGCTAGTTAAAATATTAATGGTATGCTCCTGAAGTTGAAATATGTATGGTATGCTCCCGACACGCCCAGTCTCAAACATAATTATTTTTAATGTTTACACTGGATATCCTTTACATTCATCATAGCTTCCCATTTGGTATGCGAACGACAAAGGCGGCAGCTAGAAAGAAAAAGGTTGTTCAGACACAGCACAAATACAGGGATTCCCCACCGCGACCTAACTAGGTCAATTCTAAGTCGATTTAGTGGCGCAAATACTAAATTGGTCTCATGAAACTGGCCGTAAGCTGCATTGATTATTCGTTGTTAGCTGCGACGAGTAAACCGCATAATTGTGCGTAAAGTTACATGGCTTTATGCAACTGGACCCTGATGTGCTAACCACTACATTGTTCACGTCTCTCAGGGTGTGTTTATTGCAGTGAAGTATGTGAATGCACAAACCCATGTCGTGTTGATTCGCGTGTGTCGGAGGGCCCATCACCTCATGCTCTCTGCCCTCGCAACAGAGAAGAAAATAGGGCAGGTGGATGCTTTCTACAGAACTCTCCATGTTGGAGGTAAGTTTGTCTGTTTCCAGGTAGAGTTGCATTGTGGGAGCATTCATGTGGGACATGGTGGCGAGGGCATAAAATAATAATATTAAATAAATAAAAGGAATAAATACAATTAAATAAGATAAATAAAGGTATAAAAATTATAAACAAATAAGGTCCAACCCATGTTGGTGTGTTGTTGCACCTGGATCAAGTTTGTTCACTCTGTATTGCTCTAGTTCACACAGGGGTATACATTTGTACTTGGTTACAGAAAGTAAATAGTTCATATTTGTATGAACAGGTATTATCGTCATCGTTTGCCTTGCTGTGTGCATAAACTATGCTTGTTTGTTTGTTTGAAGGGACGATTCGGTCGTGTAAAAAGTTTCTGGCAAAATACAACAGAGAGCAGTTGAATATATTAGCGAAGGACGCATCACCTGGTGAGTACAGTTTGTAACCCAATGTCTATATATATATATATATATATATATATATATATATTGCGAAATGGTGCCATAAGATTCAAATTGTCATTGCTAAAAAGTATGTTTTATCAAAACGTGATATATCCATGTTTAGCCAATCATTAGTGTCTTGTCGCATACGCAGCTATGCAGGATGATATTACATGCTGTATATGTCAGCTTTTTTGCTTTAATCTTTCTGTTGACAGTTGTGCTCTGTCAAAATTATTTAACTTGTAGATTGATTTTTACAAAGACCAAATAAGATATTTTTGTGAACTAGCCACAGTGTCACGATGAATATTAATTAAGTAGGTTATATCGCCTGAAAATTCAACAAAATCAGATTGGGGAGGTCCGTGTGTTATTTGTTATGATAATCAAGATGTGTATTTGCAGAATCCTTCCGTCAGATCCAACAGTCGCTCCTTGATTCAGCGGCGTTGGCTCTCGCCAGTTTCACTTCGCAGAGAATCACTCAAGAAGACAACTCGGACGACGAAACATGACATCTTCTGTGTCACAGGATTACGTCAACAAAGTCACGACATTACTTGTCACTTCCCTGGTCACATTTGACCAGTGCAATTCCAAAGAAATAAACACACAACGACGTCATTCTGATAAAGAATGTCTTGCATTGGCCCTCTGTCATCTCTGAGGCATCTCTGGGTTGTGCAAAGAAAGACATCACCATTTACCAGACAACATGAACTTGACAGATCCAATGTGTGACCTGTTGCCTTGCAACCGTTGACTGACCTGGTAACCAAGCAGGATGTCTAACTGTCATGACCCCATACCTGCATCAAGAATTTGCAATAGCTTGCCCCATAAATCTGTCTGAGCCTTAGTTCTGTCCTCCGGTGTGGATATAGTACTTGTATTTTCTTTCTACAAAATTTGCCTTGAAGGTTCAAGTCTCTGTTGTCATATACTAATGATAGTCATTGGACCAGTCTACCACAGTTGGCTATACTTGTAGGACATGAGTATGCAGTAAATAAATGTTATTTTATCAATACCACATGATGTCTGGTTGTTTATAGGCCTGTCAGAATAATGATCTTGTTAAACTAAAAGTAAAACATAATGTGAACCCTGTCTGGTTGCTCAAACCAGGTACACTAATTGTTAATAACAATCCCTGTCCAGCTGGTCGCACAAGACAGGTGGTTGCATAAGACAGGTAGTTGCATAAGACAGGTGGTTGCATAAGAAAGGTGGTCGCACAAGATAGGTGGTTGCGTAAGAGAGATGTTCGATTCTTCTCTACAATGTGTGTTTGCACATGCAAGTTGTAAACGACTGACGTCATTGCTCACAATGGTTTTATTCAACCAATTCAAAACACAAGTTACAGTCAAATATAACAATTTAAAATGAGAACATCCATACATAAGTATATGATCAGAGACAACATGACATGTATAGATAAACAAAATTACCACATGACACTTCGACTATGTCTGTGTCACATATCAACACAAGGTCAAAACGGCAGGAACTACGGACTACGACATAAAGTACGTGAAGTAATACCACACAGCCATCGTTTCTGGTTGGTTGCCAGGACCCTTTGTGAGTAGCCGATGGATTCCAGCACTCCCTAAACCCATTATTTTACAACTCGGAGAAAGTGAAATCGGGAGTTCTGGGATCGCCCTGGCTAGAGCACAGTGATATGTTTACATGTGTTGGAATGTTAGCCAGTTCGCTATATTGTATATATATATATATACGGGTGGTACACGCCATATCCCACAGACTAACGGGAAGGACTTTGTCGTTGAAAGTGATTATGAATGAGTACATGTACATCTCATATAAACAAAAATTTTTCATGTTTTTTGCTGTAGCTGGGTCATCTTGGGAGCAAGACAACATCATATTAATAACCCCCACCCTGGGGTAAACATACAGTGACAGGGATGGGGAACATAACAGTTTTTAAATACGTCAACTTGCATTGATTACCCTGGGGTATATTCATTTATGAGAGTGACTAGGAACAAGTTCATATAATAACAGTTCAAATTCAAAAGTTCAAACAATTTATCATTTTTAAACCCTTGTCTAACTGTTCAAATAAACATTCATCATTTTGTTTTATACCTTTAAACCCTGTGACACACAATAGTAAATTTCAAGTCTTAATGAGATTTGTAAAAAAGAACATGCTGTAACGAAAAAATGAAACATCTGTATGTAAACATTTAACTGCGAGACCAGACTACACTGAGTATCGATATTACATTTGTACATCTGCAAGACAATCATCTTTTTCACAGCAGAATGAAAACATTTATGGTAAACTATTACACAAACATATTACTCTATACATACTACAATCATGGCTTCTGAACTGTGAGCATTTTATATATTATTAATATAACTATTCTAATTAGATAAAACGGCAGTGAAAGGAGTGCTAACACGTGGAGCGATATGCAAACTGCGACCACGCTACTTTTAGTGACTATTATATTTACGGTGTGCGTATGTATTAAAAAACAGCTAAGTGTTTAAAATGGCAGTGTTTCAATTTGACGTTAGTATTGGTAATGTTATCACTTAACAAGTTCTCAAACCTAAATCTGTCAGCACAGTAAACATGACTAGACCACAACATCACTGGTTGTAACTTGTCAGACCAATACATCACTAAGAAACATTAATTTCATTAGTAAAAGCAATATTATCTGCTTTGTGCATATTGCGAACATGTCAGTGCTTTTAAACTTTTTGTTGGGCAGTAAACCGTATTCATATTTATTCAACTATGAATAAATTCCTTCAGTTTAACGAACAGCTCAAATCAAACTATCCACGTTATATAATTATATCCATTTACCTCGGTCTGTAACTGTTTATTTTTAAATCTTAGTAGCAACAATACAAGACACTGCAGCGGCTTGTGTCACAGAACAGTTAATAACTGAAACGTGGGAATAATTCACTGTAAATAAGCAAAACGTACTAGCAGCGCAGTGTCACTTAACTTATATTTGGCACATTGTATGTGTTTGCAAGGGTTTTAATTTGGCCAGTGTATTTTTGCAAGGATTTAGTTGAAGGTATATTTTGATCTTTCACCAATTACATTACCTTTAACAAATCAATCACATTTTTTATGTGACTTCCTCTTTTTTGAAATGAATGCCTGTTGACAAATATAAAATATTTGCTACATAACACATACCCCCAGGGGGTAATAATAATGTAATAATGTATTAGGTTAGATATAACTACTTTTGTCCCTAAATGTTCATGTTATGTTTTGTAGCATTCACCTGTCATAATATACGTATCAATCAAAACACTGCTCCTCGAACTGTTATAATAAACCATCGACATCAATAAAATCCTCGTAAAGATGCACCATCAATACTGCGGCAGGCGTGCGCCCGGGAAAATTGCTGGCACAACCTTTCAGTGCACGTCAGTGTCAAAACCAACCGACTGCATGAGATCTACACAAGAAACCAGTCATCAACCACACACAAGAAATACAAACAACTCGATAAAACAGCATGTGAAAGGTATAGCATGCATGCATCAAAGAACTATATCATAACAACCATTATATCAAAACTGCTATAATTTAAAACACCACTATATAGTCTTAAAGCTGCTGCTGCTGAGAATAGAACAAATTGCAAGAGCAAAAGTGGCCTAATCCGCACCAGTGTAACACTGACATCAGACGCTGATATCAGTCATAATTAAAGTGGGCGACTTTGTGGTCATCTTGTAAATTTGCAAAATCCAAAAGTCCTCTTGTTTTTCATACCGGATAAAACCATAAAACTACCACCTCTGTGACACCCCTCCGTAACGCCTCTCCATTACAACACCCCCTCCATAACGCCCCTCCATTACACCACCCCTTCCATAACGCCCCTCCATTACACCCCCCTCTGTAACACCCCTTCATTGTACAGTGTGGGATTCCAGATTTTCAGTGATCTGAAACATCCCACAAACCCTACACTGCTGCTGGTTTCAACTGACAGGACCTGGTTGCCATGACAACACCCACAATCCTATCCAATTCTTACACCCACAATA
Source organism: Oasisia sp. SBJ-2009 (assembly GCA_964017155.1). Classification (NCBI taxonomy): domain Eukaryota; kingdom Metazoa; phylum Annelida; class Polychaeta; order Sabellida; family Siboglinidae; genus Oasisia; species Oasisia sp. SBJ-2009. The sequence continues at coordinate 4,197,362 of OZ024859.1, forward strand.
CCATACCATCGATGTGCATTGATACAATTTCAACCACCAGGTGGCACAACTGTGACGATTTACATCATCCACAAACGCAGCAACAACCAAACCATCGTCTACACATGCAAACTGTCTGTCGTGCAATTTTTGGAATCTGCGAATTTATGCGATGACACCCCCCCCCACCCCTTACTTGAGCAAAGTTGTAAGTGAGAGCCCACCTTGCTCTGATGCTGTGCCACTAGGGATCAAAGTTAAATAAATAGATAAATAACTAAAACCGCAAGCGGAGTCTACAATCACACTTGTACGCTGGACACTGGCTGTCAACAAATGACAGCCGTATTTCATTCACGGATGTGCGTAGATATCACCAACTACCACTTTCCCGCGTGAACCGTGTTTCCCGTTTTACCATGAGCACTTTATACAAACATCAGTGAACGTGTAACAACTACGCTACAGTCAGCTGACACGCCACATTGTCAGTTCACGTATATACAATATGGATTTCTGTGTCGCTATATCTCGTTTTAACATAGATTTCCTCAGAACAAATAGTCACAATAAATTACATAGTTCCATGTGTTTTTCAAACAAGCAATCTCCAACAGATGATGGGCTACATTTTTAACACTACAGATTTCCGGTAAAAACGAGCAGATATATTTGATGTAAAACGTATATTCAGTAGCCTAACAGATGGCAAGACTTTTTGGGATAAGAATGCTACGAATCCACACCGGATTCAGCATTACAATATTTTTCGAGTAAAAAATTCGGATTTCAATGTGGCATGTTGTGACGGAACTAGTGAAAATGACAATACATTAGCGCCCCCTGGTGGTTCAGGCATACATCCGATTAATGTCAGATTCGTAGTGTGTCTGGATCTGTTTCCGTTTCAGCTTGAATGCGGCGGTCACGAGCCCTGTGTCGGGTGTCCACAGCTCTGTGCACAGTTTCACACGCTGCGGAATTTCATAGTTCGCCAACTTTCCTGCAACAGACACGGATATATTTGATGGTGTTTGAAGAAGTTTTGTTATAGTAATGTCCTCACTAACTGTTGTTTACAACCTTTCTGTTTAAAATGATTAAAGTCATTGAATTGTCTGTATACATTATCAGGCTTCACAGAAACACCTGTCCAGTAGAGTATATACAATGCTGCACAGAAAAGGAAGGCCAGACATATATTGTACGATCCTACCCATCCTCTGAATGACGCTTTTGAGAAACATCCGTCCGGGAGACGTCTAATAGTTCCACTAGCTAAAAAGAACCTATTCAAAAAATCATTTATACCCTCTGCCATTTTAATGTTGAATGCTAAATTTTAATGTACTGTATACTTCTTTTATTCCATACACTGATATATCTAATCTTACTTATTTACCAAGTTTAGTAAATATTTTTAATTTTATCACATGTAACATACATGAGATGAACAAAAAATGAACCTTATATATTTTTATTATTTGCACTTATGCGTTGCAGATGTGATTAACCATATCTTGTCCAATCCATATCTTGACCACTATAGTGAATAAAACAAGTAAATAAAAAATAATTGGGCAAATAAAATAAATAAATGAATAAAATTGTTATTATTAAAATATAAAATAAAATGAGTATCCTTAAATGTCCAATATGTGCTAAAAACTGTGTTAAATATACAGCTAAAGACAATGACACCTAATGGGGTGGCTACCATGAGAGCGACCAAATGGTCTTAGTGACAGTCTCCTCGACCCTTGGTTATTTTACCTACATTAAAAAAAAATACAAAAAAAATATAGATAATTTTGTTTGAACATTGCTTTTGCATTGCTGTATGTACTGGGTCAATAAACATTTCCGATTCCGATAACTCTCCCTGTGTTCTCGTCACACTGACAGGTCTCGCCCTCCAACGAACCTTTGCGTCCGTAGTTCTGCAGCTCCAGCAGCACGGCCTTCTCCACATGCAGGTTGTCACACAGCTGCTGCCAGTTGTCAATGGCAACGGTGATGCCGATCCTGCGAGCGAGTGCCACGAGACTCTTGTCGTTGGGGACCACGAGACACACCGAGAACATCTTGGCGCTGTCAGCGTACGCACACACGTTGTCCACCAGGGTACACAGCTTGAGCACTGTCTCCACCTTGCTGAGGGCCACATACTCACCCACCTGCAGCTTCACCAGGTCCTTCTTGCGGTCTGAAACACGGCAGTTGACAACGTGTGTATACGGCCGACTTCAATTCATCTTGCTTTAGAATTTCTTTTTAGTGTCATACACGTTTTAATCAGTGTTTATGTTTTACATTAATTTATACATTTATATATAACATATATGTGTGTGTATATATATATATATATATATATATACACACACACACACACACACATATATATATATATTTACATACACAGTTTTAGTAAAGGTTTTAATTTTATATTAATTTATAAAGTTTACATACCAAGTTTTAGTACTATACATCTTAAAAGCTGTGTTTAATTAATTTTTTATTAATTTATGTAATTTACATACAAAGGTTTACTAGTACATCTTAAAACCAAAAATGAATATGACTTATATTAATTTATATTTATTCATATACATTTAGTATATTTCTTGTGCAGCGCATCAATTCGCCATGCGGTATTTAGCGCTATATAAAAACTGTATTAATATTATTATCTACTCCAGTTACTCGCATAGCTGAATCGAAGTCGGCCTACTACTAGCTCCTTGTAGTATACCAATGACATTGCTTATTTATTTTATTCATTATATTATTATCAAGAAACCTTGTTGTGTTTATCCGTATAATTTCATCAGACTGAGTTTATTGGCGATAAGTTTAGTTTATGCATTATGATTTTAGAAGCTTTATTTATTTATCTATTTATATATTATTATAATTTAACATAATGTCTTTACCGTGTAAGCTTAATTTATTATGTATATTTTATATATTCATGTTTAACCAATGTTGTATTTTATGTGCCTCTGAGTGGGAGTATATTCTGGATATACAGCGCGTTATAAATAAAATTACTATAAAAGTTATCTACAAGCAAACATTACATATTTTATAACAGCCTGTAAATGGGTTTCACTTATCATTACTGCACAACATACATGCTACTTATGATTCACAGGTCAAAAGTACAATTAGATTATCTGCAGACATGCTAATGGTACACACCAATAATCTGCAGACATCCGTCTGGTTGCCACTGCCCTATGTCGCCCGTACAGAACCAACGCATGCCGTCAATCTCAACAAAATCTGCGGCCGTCTTCTCCGGCTGTTTGTAGTAGCCCAGGGCAACATTGCCGCCCCCGATCATGATCTCACCCCGTGGATAGGGTTTGTCTTTCGTTGTGTAGCCACCTGGTGGAAAACAACAACATCGTGTTTTGTTCTGCCTATCAATATTTTGTTTACTTATAATAATATATTTTATTTAATATAATGCCACATCCAATTTCAAATTGTTTGTGGCGCTTTACATACATTAAAATCCTAAAATACAAATACTCACCAAAAGAAAAACACATAAATATACTAGTGACATATATAAACAATTAAAAATAATAAAAACATCAAAATAAATATATAACACAAATTATTGAAGCTGAATAAATGTATATATGTATAATAAATATATAAATATATAAATAGGTTAAATAAAATATCGATAAAAGTACACAAACATTAAACTAAGCTGCGATAACAGTCAGAAGAAATGTGTCTTAAGGCGTGCCTTTAAGATGGCTAAACAGGCAGATGTCTTAATGTTATTACCCGGGTAGGTACTTATACCTATCAAGACTACAAATGTACAATGGTGTCAAAAATGGATCCAAAAAGTGAAACCACAGGTACACTTTGTTTCTATCCAGCTGCAGACTAAGGAGAATTGAGTCCACAGTAGATCACTCTTGCAGTGGTAAGTAATCCTATACTAAACTGACAAGATGAAACATGTTATGGTTTTCATGGATTTTCATCTCTGGTTTTAAATTGCAGATTTATGGGCAGTATGATGTGCCATGTGGTCAGAGACTCAGAAAATAAATCTTAACACATTCGAACTATACGTGTTATGATGGATGTGTTACATTTTCCTTCTGGACAGTTTACCTCTATGGAGTTAATCTTTCAAGGATTAATCTACAACCACTTAGGAAAAAAGTAATGCCATCTATTTATTTAAATTCACAACTTGGTCTATTAGCTATTTTGCAATTTGTACCATAGAATAGATAGATGTAATCTGATGGCCCGTAATATTACATACTGTGATTTTTCAATGTGTGTGTGTGTGTGTGTGAGCGTGCGTGCGTGCGTGTGTGTGCAAGGTGTGTGTGCGAGTGTGTGCATGCGTGCATGTTTGTGTCCACATGCATGCATCTACACCCTTTCATACATGTGTGCATTTTACAATGTAGTATCAATGAAATCTCATTAAAAGCTCAACTTTACCCTGTCAACAAGTGACCAGTCTCCCCTCTCCCCACTAAAGGGTCCCTACAGAATCAGGCCTATGTAACTGAGAAGGTAAGTTTCCCGATCTTACCTTCCACCCAGTCGGTGAGTCTCACTTGATTGCACCAGAGAGGTGAACCACATCGCCCTAAACTGATGTCAGTAGCTGCAAAAGATCATCAGAAGTCAACAGGGAATGGACAACCATTGTCACTTGTAAACTTATTTGTCAAGCGGACATTTAATTATACAATTGTATAATGAAATAACACCAGTTTTCTACTTCAATCTCTGAGGTTTCATTAAAAAGATACTATTCATATTGGAATAATCTTTTTTCCTGTCGTCTAAAAACCTATCTCTTTAATGATTCTATCCTCCTTAGCTTCCTAGCTTCTTCATCCATTCATGGATGACTCACGCATTGTCTTACGATTATGAGATTGCTTAATCCCTTGGGTTTGTTGTGCCACTGAGCTTGCTTTTCGAGAATATTGGCGCGAAAGAAGTCATTATTATTGTAACCAAACATAGTCTGCATAAACCATGAATGTGATTGGTCAATGCATCTGCTGGAATAATTGTGTAATTTGCCAAATACAGTGTTTACAAACATATTACGACATGAAAGATCAGTTAATAAAAGGTATTTATATATTAGAACAGTATTACAAGATGATACCTAGCTTCCAACTGCACGTAAACAGCAGTTCAACAGGCAAAGGTAAATATTCTCGTTACAAGAAAAATCATAAAGACAGCTTTTTAGTCTTCTTTTTTAAATTCCTGAGCAAATCTGAGATGTCAGAAGTAGTTATTTCACAGAGTATGGACAAATGGACAACCCCTAAAGATAGCAAAACAGAGACAATGAGTACAACAGTACAACTTAGAACAGCAACAAGAAATCACAGTTCAGGATCAACGCCAGATAAGTTCAACTGGACACCATCTCTGGGAAACATACATCCAGTCATGCTGCAATTAATGCGTGAAACAAATACATACACAAACAGTCGTCACTGTCAATAGCCAGGTACTCATTCATACAGCTGAGTGAACTGGTGCAACATAGGGTGAATAACCTTGCCCAAGGTTCAACTGTGCAGCACAGTATTAAAACCCGGGTTCTCTTAGTCGAGAGTTTGTGGGGAGCAGTGGTCGCGCGGTAGAGCGTCGGACTGTCAATCAAGGGTACGGTGGTTCAATCCCATCTACCCCCGTTTCGAAACTTAGGCAATTTTTTTCATCCCACATTTGCCTGTGTCTTTCGGAAGAGACAATAAAAGCCGGTGTCCCTTCTATCTGGTGTCTATGCCAGGGGAAGTAAACGATCCCACACAGGGGGTAAATGTGTAACCTGTAGTGGACTCACAAATTTGTGTTGGAATTTAAAACGCCCTGCAAAGGGCCCCGTCCAGTATCTGGGAGAAAGGAGAGAAAGAAAGAGAGTTCAGAGCTCTCTCTCTACCGTATCACTATACTACTACTACAAGGAAGAAAGCTCAAGACTCACTCTCCTGCACTGTGCCAGCCCCACAGGTCTCTGTGAGTCCGTAGCCCTGGCTCACAGAGCAGCAGAAGCACACGTTCATGAAGCACTGAGTGTCTGGAGACAGAGGAGCTCCTCCAGACAACATCAGTCGCACCCGCCCTCCCAGAATGTCCCGGATCTTCTGGAAGACCAGTCTACAACAACGCAGTCCACTGAATGTCAGACAATCTTAGTGACTTAGTATGTATCTATTGACCAGTCTACAACAACACAGTCCACTGAATGTCAGACAATCTTAGTGACTTAGTATGTATCTATTGACCAGTCTACAACAACACAGTCCACTGAATGTCAGACAATCTTAGTGACTTAGTATGTATCTATTGACCAGTCTACAACAACACAGTCCACTGAATGTCAGACAATCTTAGTGACTTAGTATGTATCTATTGACCAGTCTACAACAACACAGTCCACTGAATGTCAGACAATCTTAGTGACTTAGTATGTATCTATTGACCAGTCTACAACAACGTAGTCCAGTGAATGTCCAGACAATCTTAGTGACTTACTATGTATCTATTGACCAGTCTACAACAACGCAGTCCACTGAATGCCAGACAATCTTAGTGACTTAGTACGTATCTACTGACCAGTCTACAACAACACAGTCCACTGAATGTCCAGACAATCTTAGTGACTTAGTATGTATCTACTGACCAGTCTACAACAATGCAGTCCACTGAATGTCCAGACAATCTTAGTGACTTAGTATGTATCTATTGACCAGTCTACAACAACGCAATCCACTGAGTGTCAGACAATCTTAGTGACTTAGTATGTATCTATTGACCAGTCTACAACAACACAGTCCACTGAATGTCCAGACAATCTTAGTGACTTAGTATGTATCTATTGACCAGTCTACAACAACACAATCCACTGAATGTCCAGACAATCTTAGTGACTTAGTATGTATCTATTGACCAGTCTACAACAACACAGTCCACTGAATGTCCAGACAATCTTAGTGACTTAGTATGTATCTATTGACCAGTCTACAACAACACAGTCCACTGAATGTCAGACAATCTTAGCGACTTAGTATGTATCCATTGACCAGTCTACAACAACGCAGTCCACTGAGTGTCCAGACAATCTTAGTGACTTAGTATGTATCCATTGACCAGTCTACAACAACACAGTCCACTGAATGTCCAGACAATCTTAGTGACTTAGTATGTATCCATTGACCAGTCTACAACAACGCAGTCCACTGAATGTCCAGACAATCTTAGTGACTTAGTATGTATCCATTGACCAGTCTACAACAACGCAGTCCACTGAGTGTCCAGACAATCTTAGTGACTTAGTATGTATCTATTGACCAGTCTACAACAACACAATCCACTGAATGTCCAGACAATCTTAGTGACTTAGTATGTATCTATTGACCAGTCTACAACAACACAATCCACTGAATGTCCAGACAATCTTAGTGACTTAGTATGTATCTACTGACCAGTCTACAACAATGCAGTCCACTGAATGTCCAGACAATCTTAGTGACTTAGTATGTATCTATTGACCAGTCTACAACCACACAGTCCACTGAATGTCCAGACAATCTTAGTGACTTAGTATGTATCTATTGACCAGTCTACAACAACGTAGTCCACTGAATGTCAGACAATCTTAGTTATTTAGTATGTATCTATTGTTTTATTTTAATAAGTAATAGTGTCCAAAACAGATTAATATTCACTAGTACTAACAATAGTTGAAGAAGCAATAATACAAGTAAAACATAGGAATGAATAGATACACAGATACACACACACATGGCATTGTTATACAGAACTAAACTACGGAAACTAAAACTAAACTAAAGGTGATATTGATGTAACTTTAATTACGTATACCCCCCCCCCCCCCGGTAAATGTAATAAAGTATAATATTTATGACAGAACATTTGTTACTTTGGCAAAATGGGAAAGCCCCGCCGTATTTCTCTGGGGCAAGCTGTGACACCGAGAGGACTGGCTGCAAGGCCTGGATATGATATTCACGTGACTGTGCCTAAGCATTTAGTTTAATGAAATAGCTACCCTTTGTTTAATTCGTCATATATTTCGGTTGATCCATATTTTCTACAGTCAATTGTCCAGCTAATATTTACCCTTCAAACCAGTGAATAATCATTTACATGAATTTTTCAAATTATGATAACCACTAATTAACGCCAGGGCAAATGTTAATGTTAAAAATCTGCATGGTGATTTTACCAAAACTAAATGAAAAAGATACACAAAGGAGCTAGGTAGGTTTGAAAACTCAGAAACAGAATTTTACTTGAAATGATGACAAAATTAAATTTAAGAAGCACGTTTAGATTAAAACTTGTACAGGTAAAGCGACAATTTTTAAAAATGTTTCTGCAGTGTGGTGTATTGATGTATTCCTTACTTGTCACAGCGCGGTGTGTCGTAGCCTCGCTTTAAGTTCCTCGCCTTGTAGTCATACGCGAGGGTGAAGAGTGCCTTCTTCAACTTGCTTCCTTCGTTCACCTTCATCCACACTGCCTTGTACAACCGGTCCATGATCAACTACAAACATCAACACTGTCTTGTACAACCGGTCCATGATCAACTACAAACATCAACACTGCCTTGTACAACCGGTCCATGATCAACTACAAACATCAACACTGCCTTGTACAACCGGTCCATGATCAACTACAAACATCAACACTGCCTTGTACAACCGGTCCATGATCAACTACAAACATCCACACTGTCTTGTACAACCGGTCCATGATCAACTACAAACATCCACACTGTCTTGTACAACCGGTCCATGATCAACTACAAACATCAACACTGTCTTGTACAACCGGTCCATGATCAACTACAAACATCCACACTGTCTTGTACAACCGGTCCATGATCAACTACAAACATCAACACTGCCTTGTACAACCGGTCCATGATCAACTACAAACATCAACACTGTCTTGTACAACCGGTCCATGATCAACTACAAACATCCACACTGTCTTGTACAACCGGTCCATGATCAACTACAAACATCCACACTGTCTTGTACAACCGGTCCATGATCAACTACAAACATCAACACTGCCTTGTACAACCGGTCCATGATCAACTACAAACATCAACACTGCCTTGTACAACCGGTCCATGATCAACTACAAACATCAACACTGTCTTGTACAACCGGTCCATGATCAACTACAAACATCAACACTGTCTTGTACAACCGGTCCATGATCAACTACAAACATCCACACTGTCTTGTACAACCGGTCCATGATCAACTACAAACATCCACACTGTCTTGTACAACCGGTCCATGATCAACTACAAACATCAACACTGCCTTGTACAACCGGTCCATGATCAACTACAAACATCCACACTGTCTTGTACAACCGGTCCATGATCAACTACAAACATCAACACTGTCTTGTACAACCGGTCCATGATCAACTACAAACATCAACACTGTCTTGTACAACCGGTCCATGATCAACTACAAACATCAACACTGCCTTGTACAACCGGTCCATGATCAACTACAAACATCAACACTGTCTTGTACAACCGGTCCATGATCAACTACAAACATCAACACTGTCTTGTACAACCGGTCCATGATCAACTACAAACATCAACACTGCCTTGTACAACCGGTCCATGATCAACTACAAACATCAACACTGTCTTGTACAACCGGTCCATGATCAACTACAAACATCAACACTGTCTTGTACAACCGGTCCATGATCAACTACAAACATCAACACTGTCTTGTACAACCGGTCCATGATCAACTACAAACATCAACACTGCCTTGTACAACCGGTCCATGATCAACTACAAACATCAACACTGCCTTGTACAACCGGTCCATGATCAACTACAAACATCAACACTGCCTTGTACAACCGGTCCATGATCAACTACAAACATCCACACTGCCTTGTACAACCGGTCCATGATCAACTACAAACATCAACACTGTCTTGTACAACCGGTCCATGATCAACTACAAACATCGACACTGTCTTGTACAACCGGTCCATGATCAACTACAAACATCAACACTGCCTTGTACAACCGGTCCATGATCAACTACAAACATCGACACTGTCTTGTACAACCGGTCCATGATCAACTACAAACATCCACACTGCCTTGTACAACCGGTCCATGATCAACTACAAACATCAACACTGTCTTGTACAACCGGTCCATGATCAACTACAAACATCAACACTGTCTTGTACAACCGGTCCATGATCAACTACAAACATCAACACTGTCTTGTACAACCGGTCCATGATCAACTACAAACATCAACACTGCCTTGTACAACCGGTCCATGATCAACTACAAACATCAACACTGCCTTGTACAACCGGTCCATGATCAACTACAAACATCCACACTGTCTTGTACAACCGGTCCATGATCAACTACAAACATCCACACTGTCTTGTACAACCGGTCCATGATCAACTACAAACATCAACACTGTCTTGTACAACCGGTCCATGATCAACTACAAACATCAACACTGCCTTGTACAACCGGTCCATGATCAACTACAAACATCAACACTGTCTTGTACAACCGGTCCATGATCAACTACAAACATCAACACTGCCTTGTACAACCGGTCCATGATCAACTACAAACATCAACACTGTCTTGTACAACCGGTCCATGATCAACTACAAACATCCACACTGCCTTGTACAACCGGTCCATGATCAACTACAAACATCAACACTGTCTTGTACAACCGGTCCATGATCAACTACAAACATCAACACTGCCTTGTACAACCGGTCCATGATCAACTACAAACATCAACACTGCCTTGTACAACCGGTCCATGATCAACTACAAACATCAACACTGTCTTGTACAACCGGTCCATGATCAACTACAAACATCAACACTGTCTTGTACAACCGGTCCATGATCAACTACAAACATCCACACTGCCTTGTACAACCGGTCCATGATCAACTACAAACATCAACACTGTCTTGTACAACCGGTCCATGATCAACTACAAACATCAACACTGTCTTGTACAACCGGTCCATGATCAACTACAAACATCAACACTGCCTTGTACAACCGGTCCATGATCAACTACAAACATCAACACTGTCTTGTACAACCGGTCCATGATCAACTACAAACATCAACACTGCCTTGTACAACCGGTCCATGATCAACTACAAACATCAACACTGTCTTGTACAACCGGTCCATGATCAACTACAAACATCAACACTGTCTTGTACAACCGGTCCATGATCAACTACAAACATCAACACTGTCTTGTACAACCGGTCCATGATCAACTACAAACATCAACACTGTCTTGTACAACCGGTCCATGATCAACTACAAACATCAACACTGTCTTGTACAACCGGTCCATGATCAACTACAAACATCCACACTGTCTTGTACAACCGGTCCATGATCAACTACAAACATCCACACTGTCTTGTACAACCGGTCCATGATCAACTACAAACATCCACACTGCCTTGTACAACCGGTCCATGATCAACTACAAACATCCACACTGTCTTGTACAACCGGTCCATGATCAACTACAAACATCCACACTGTCTTGTACAACCGGTCCATGATCAACTACAAACATCCACACTGCCTTGTACAACCGGTCCATGATCAACTACAAACATCCACACTGCCTTGTACAACCGGTCCATGATCAACTACAAACATCAACACTGTCTTGTACAACCGGTCCATGATCAACTACAAACATCAACACTGTCTTGTACAACCGGTCCATGATCAACTACAAACATCAACACTGTCTTGTACAACCGGTCCATGATCAACTACAAACATCAACACTGTCTTGTACAACCGGTCCATGATCAACTACAAACATCAACACTGTCTTGTACAACCGGTCCATGATCAACTACAAACATCCACACTGTCTTGTACAACCGGTCCATGATCAACTACAAACATCCACACTGTCTTGTACAACCGGTCCATGATCAACTACAAACATCAACACTGTCTTGTACAACCGGTCCATGATCAACTACAAACATCAACACTGTCTTGTACAACCGGTCCATGATCAACTACAAACATCCACACTGTCTTGTACAACCGGTCCATGATCAACTACAAACATCCACACTGTCTTGTACAACCGGTCCATGATCAACTACAAACATCAACACTGCCTTGTACAACCGGTCCATGATCAACTACAAACATCAACACTGTCTTGTACAACCGGTCCATGATCAACTACAAACATCAACACTGCCTTGTACAACCGGTCCATGATCAACTACAAACATCCACACTGCCTTGTACAACCGGTCCATGATCAACTACAAACATCAACACTGTCTTGTACAACCGGTCCATGATCAACTACAAACATCAACACTGTCTTGTACAACCGGTCCATGATCAACTACAAACATCAACACTGCCTTGTACAACCGGTCCATGATCAACTACAAACATCAACACTGTCTTGTACAACCGGTCCATGATCAACTACAAACATCAACACTGCCTTGTACAACCGGTCCATGATCAACTACAAACATCAACACTGTCTTGTACAACCGGTCCATGATCAACTACAAACATCAACACTGTCTTGTACAACCGGTCCATGATCAACTACAAACATCAACACTGTCTTGTACAACCGGTCCATGATCAACTACAAACATCAACACTGTCTTGTACAACCGGTCCATGATCAACTACAAACATCAACACTGTCTTGTACAACCGGTCCATGATCAACTACAAACATCCACACTGTCTTGTACAACCGGTCCATGATCAACTACAAACATCCACACTGTCTTGTACAACCGGTCCATGATCAACTACAAACATCCACACTGCCTTGTACAACCGGTCCATGATCAACTACAAACATCCACACTGTCTTGTACAACCGGTCCATGATCAACTACAAACATCCACACTGTCTTGTACAACCGGTCCATGATCAACTACAAACATCCACACTGCCTTGTACAACCGGTCCATGATCAACTACAAACATCCACACTGCCTTGTACAACCGGTCCATGATCAACTACAAACATCAACACTGTCTTGTACAACCGGTCCATGATCAACTACAAACATCAACACTGTCTTGTACAACCGGTCCATGATCAACTACAAACATCGACACTGTCTTGTACAACCGGTCCATGATCAACTACAAACATCAACACTGTCTTGTACAACCGGTCCATGATCAACTACAAACATCCACACTGTCTTGTACAACCGGTCCATGATCAACTACAAACATCCACACTGTCTTGTACAACCGGTCCATGATCAACTACAAACATCAACACTGTCTTGTACAACCGGTCCATGATCAACTACAAACATCAACACTGTCTTGTACAACCGGTCCATGATCAACTACAAACATCCACACTGTCTTGTACAACCGGTCCATGATCAACTACAAACATCAACACTGCCTTGTACAACCGGTCCATGATCAACTACAAACATCAACACTGTCTTGTACAACCGGTCCATGATCAACTACAAACATCCACACTGTCTTGTACAACCGGTCCATGATCAACTACAAACATCAACACTGCCTTGTACAACCGGTCCATGATCAACTACAAACATCAACACTGTCTTGTACAACCGGTCCATGATCAACTACAAACATCAACACTGCCTTGTACAACCGGTCCATGATCAACTACAAACATCCACACTGTCTTGTACAACCGGTCCATGATCAACTACAAACATCAACACTGCCTTGTACAACCGGTCCATGATCAACTACAAACATCAACACTGTCTTGTACAACCGGTCCATGATCAACTACAAACATCGACACTGTCTTGTACAACCGGTCCATGATCAACTACAAACATCAACACTGTCTTGTACAACCGGTCCATGATCAACTACAAACATCCACACTGCCTTGTACAACCGGTCCATGATCAACTACAAACATCAACACTGTCTTGTACAACCGGTCCATGATCAACTACAAACATCAACACTGTCTTGTACAACCGGTCCATGATCAACTACAAACATCAACACTGCCTTGTACAACCGGTCCATGATCAACTACAAACATCAACACTGTCTTGTACAACCGGTCCATGATCAACTACAAACATCAACACTGCCTTGTACAACCGGTCCATGATCAACTACAAACATCAACACTGTCTTGTACAACCGGTCCATGATCAACTACAAACATCAACACTGTCTTGTACAACCGGTCCATGATCAACTACAAACATCCACACTGTCTTGTACAACCGGTCCATGATCAACTACAAACATCAACACTGTCTTGTACAACCGGTCCATGATCAACTACAAACATCAACACTGCCTTGTACAACCGGTCCATGATCAACTACAAACATCCACACTGCCTTGTACAACCGGTCCATGATCAACTACAAACATCAACACTGCCTTGTACAACCGGTCCATGATCAACTACAAACATCCACACTGCCTTGTACAACCGGTCCATGATCAACTACAAACATCAACACTGCCTTGTACAACCGGTCCATGATCAACTACAAACATCAACACTGTCTTGTACAACCGGTCCATGATCAACTACAAACATCAACACTGCCTTGTACAACCGGTCCATGATCAACTACAAACATCAACACTGCCTTGTACAACCGGTCCATGATCAACTACAAACATCCACACTGTCTTGTACAACCGGTCCATGATCAACTACAAACATCAACACTGTCTTGTACAACCGGTCCATGATCAACTACAAACATCAACACTGTCTTGTACAACCGGTCCATGATCAACTACAAACATCAACACTGTCTTGTACAACCGGTCCATGATCAACTACAAACATCAACACTGCCTTGTACAACCGGTCCATGATCAACTACAAACATCAACACTGTCTTGTACAACCGGTCCATGATCAACTACAAACATCAACACTGCCTTGTACAACCGGTCCATGATCAACTACAAACATCCACACTGCCTTGTACAACCGGTCCATGATCAACTACAAACATCAACACTGCCTTGTACAACCGGTCCATGATCAACTACAAACATCAACACTGTCTTGTACAACCGGTCCATGATCAACTACAAACATCAACACTGCCTTGTACAACCGGTCCATGATCAACTACAAACATCAACACTGCCTTGTACAACCGGTCCATGATCAACTACAAACATCCACACTGTCTTGTACAACCGGTCCATGATCAACTACAAACATCAACACTGTCTTGTACAACCGGTCCATGATCAACTACAAACATCAACACTGTCTTGTACAACCGGTCCATGATCAACTACAAACATCAACACTGCCTTGTACAACCGGTCCATGATCAACTACAAACATCAACACTGTCTTGTACAACCGGTCCATGATCAACTACAAACATCAACACTGCCTTGTACAACCGGTCCATGATCAACTACAAACATCAACACTGCCTTGTACAACCGGTCCATGATCAACTACAAACATCAACACTGTCTTGTACAACCGGTCCATGATCAACTACAAACATCCACACTGTCTTGTACAACCGGTCCATGATCAACTACAAACATCAACACTGTCGTCTGACAGCATCCGTAGGCTTGGGAAAGATCAGTTTATATGTACCTCCTCCCGCACGGGGGCAAGATTTACGTCAGACCTAGTGGAAGCGACCTGGTGCACTACATAATTGATCCTGCAGGTACCGTTTTGCAAACTGCGTCCTCACACAAATGGCACCAGTTTTGTTTTATTTCACTCAACATTGGTCAATTTAGTGCAATTTTTACCACCACTGACAAGGTTTGGTGGTCTGACACTGGTCAGGGACACTTCCATCACTACAAGATCATAACATTGTAACCACAATATATAGACTAGTCAGTTATTAGAACCCTGCTGGAGACAACTAGAAACAGAGAAGCAAATGTGAAACACGAACCGGCACGGCAGCCATGAGTGTGGGTCTCAACTCGCAGGCGTCTCCCTTGCAGCCTTTCATGATCTTACTCGACTGTAAACACAAAGTTACACTCCAGTAACCAAAACACAAAACGAGTCAATCAAAACCATTTCAATCATACTTGAGAATGGAGTAATCAAGTCCCAATACAGATTTTAAAGCAGCTAAATTCAATTGTAACGACTGTGGCATAAATATATAACAGTACATTTGCAAGGTTCACACACTGTGATTGTACCTGACAATGGCGTAGTAGCACACATAATCAAACTCAGCCAGCGTAAGTAGCACTTACGCTACTTCGCCACGTTCAGAACAATTACACCTGCATGTAATTGTAATTAATATCTGATACTGAACTTTTATTTGTAATAAAATAGTTTTATTTAAAGTAACAATATATTTTACCTCCTATTTTACTTTATGAAATATTTCAAAACAATATTTCCATGTGCCAGGGGGATCCTATCACTATATTGTAATCAATTAACAGTGTGCAGTCATGACGATTCACAGGTCAGGTTGCAATTGTATTTGCATACAAACCCTGCTTTGGGGTGGCGGGTCACAACGACCTCTATAAATCAGAGATCACCAAATGGCACGTAGTGTGGAATTATGTTTCTGATCTGTGAGCAGCAGTGTTGCGACTACTAAATTGTACTTTTATTCCGACTTCAAGTATTTCTGAATATCACTTTTTCAATGTACTATATTAGTTTTGCATAAGTAGTTTTGAGGTGAGTTACTTGTAGTTTTACTCAAGTACAAAATAAAAACACTTCAGTTGCTGCTTGTGACACATCACAGGATTCATAGCGACTACAACAGGTTCCGTACACATCTGAACATTTGATATTTAAGGCTATTTAAGACTTTTCAAGGCTACTTGAAAAAGAAATTCAAGACTTTTTGTAAAGACATATACTTTTAAGTGCAGTAAATGAAGTTAACATTACATTTTTTATTCGACTAAGAAAAAATGGCACCGACCACAATGAAATGCTGACTGCCCAATGTACACGAGTTATTTTTGTGCATAGGCTTTTCCTTTTATGGCTGTTGTTCGTCACAACAATTGAGTCAAAATTATATTTTATTGACCACAATTAAATTCAAGACTTTTCAAGACTACTTTGTAAAATGAAAGGATTTCAAGGCCTTGAATTTGGTCCAATCAAATTCAAGGCTTTTGAAGACTTTCAAGGCCCCGTATGGACCCTGCTACAAGGTCAAGGCTGTGGGAAGACGGGCAATGACATGAGCTAGTCACCTGGTCTGTGAGAGTCTGTGCGGAGGAGTAGCCGATGGGGACGCCGTACGCATTACAACTGATCTCACAGGTCAACTCCAACACATGGGCCAGGGGCAGGTAGCCGATGTAGATGTCAGCCGGCCTGGTACAAACACAACGGAAAGGTCAGTTTTCAAATAACACAGTGCAGGGTCAGAAATGAAGGACTGTCCACTAGTCCGAGACTACCATGGACTAATAAATATTACAACTCGGTAGTCCGTTGGACTACTGAATTCATCAGAATTTTCATTAATGGTTAATCAATGTGCTTGGCAATACAGAAATGTTACAAAACAATGACACTATTACATAAATTAGTAATAAATATGTTAATTTACAAAATTAATACATAATAATTATATTAATAAATTAACAAGAGTTACTAAACCATCCCGTAAATAAATATAATAATAATATCAACTTATGGTCCCTAATATTTGGAAAAAAGTAAGACGTAGGATGTGAGAGAACTGACCCTAGTCCAGTGACTCGCTGAATCTGTCCTGAGAGACCACACATGAGGTTTCTGTGGGTCATCATGACACCTGTCAACAAACACAAAAAACGTCACAGCAGTTGACACACACCACTATTAATTTGGACTAAATTAATCCTCGCACACACCAGGGGCATTGCTGCCAATTATGTCAGTGTCAGCCAATAGTACCCCTGGCCGATCGCTTTGAACACTGAATTTAAGCTCAGCCAATGAAAGTGGGGAGCTGTGGTCACGTGGTAGAGCGCCGGGCTGTCAATCGAGGGGACGATGGTTCAATCCCACCTACCGCCGTTTCGAAACTTAGGCAATTTCATTCACTGCATATTTGCCTGTGTCTTTCGGAAGAGACACTACAAGCCGGGGGCCCCTTCTATCTGGTGTCTATGCCAGGGGAAGTAAAAGATCCCACACAGGGGGTAAATGTGTAACCTGTAGTGGACTCACAAATTCTCGTTGGACCTTAAACGCCCTGCTAAGGGCCCCACCCAGTATCTGAGAGAAGAGAAGAAGAGCAGAAGAGCAGAAGAGAAGAAGAGAAGAAGAGAAGAAGAGAAGAAGAGAAGAAGAGAAGAAGAGAAGAAGAGAAGAAGAAATCACTTAATGGATCTGTGATTCTTGCCAAGTCAAGTGACAATAATTACAAACATATTTCAGCCAACTGTGGTGCAATGTTTGTGGCGCAACGGGGTCACTATATTGGGATTTCGACCGCCTTTAAACACGGGTGGTTATTTGTGCTGTCTTCACTTCTCCTGGCTGACACAGTTGTGTTCTTGTTCTACAGCGGTGACCCCCAGTGACCCGACGCATATGAACAAATTCTCATGTGTGAAAGGTGGCTACAAATACGTTAACACCCTACATAATTATGAGGATAACACGATAAATATACCTCAACTTCAAAAACACTGCATCATATAACATGACATCAACGTTGACACATGATAAATGAGCCAGACAGCCTCACAAGATGTCAGTTACCTTTAGGTTGGCCCGTGGAGCCGCTTGTGTACATGATGACAGCGATGTCTTCTCGCACTGGACTCACTATCTTGGGGTGTTCTAGAAACAATAAAGACATTATAAACAGTATAAATAACAAATGGCTGACTGTGCTATACAGAATCTTTCAAGAAAATGCATTTGACCCTCCTTAGCTCACCAAGTGGTAAGTTGCACTGGTCAAATTTTTATTTTGGCTGGTTGAATTTGATGTATAATAACATCCTCTTTCACTTCAATGTCCTGTATATTTTCCTCACGAAATAATCCCAAACTAAGTAAGAAAATGCAAGCATTTTCAAACACACACCCCAAGAAACCGCGGATGATTTCAGCTGAATTACACTTTCTTAATGTTAAATTTAAGCCATAAATAAAACTATGGAAGATACTTCAACAAGTGAGACATCATTTCAAAGCTCATAATATGTGGAATCTAAAATAGTGCAAAACTTATTTTGATGGCATCTCCCAATCAGAATGTCAACATTCAAAGGATGCTGTCTTGGCAAGGGGGGAGTCTATACAACTTGAGATATGATTAGAAGAAACACAGATAGGAAATTTTCAAGGATATAGGCGCTGTAGAAGGGTTACAATTATTATTATTCAATAACGAAGCTGATAAGTGTATAATAAATAATATAATAATAAATACAGTACTTGTCTCTAGCAATAAACCATTCAGAGGCGCATTACACTTTACATGAATATACAGATTACCTAAAAATAGAGACGTAGTTGTAAAATAAATAGACCAATAAAAGAATGTTCAATATAAATAAATAATATTAATCTTAATAATACTAAAATACTAATACTGATAAATAATAGTTAATTATATTACAAACAAAAAAAAAATAGTTGATAAATAATAGATATTAAAATAATAAAATAGTTGATAAATAGTACATACTAAAAATGTTCAGATATTAAAAAAAATTATTTTAAAGTGAAAACGTTCTTTTAAACAGAAATGTCTTCAGTTGCTGAAATGTAACGAGGTAAGGCCTCGACACGTACGGTTGACTGGGAGCGCTCCCAGCTGCTGAACCGACGACATCGCGTGTATCTGGACGTTGTTGGGGAAGTCTTCCTTGTCCATCTTCTTCCCCTCCTCCATGTGGTCCATGTAGATGACGTGTCGCACGGTCCGCATCTCCTTCAGCAGGGTCTAACAACAACATCAACAACAACCATGTTAGAAATATCATCTCCTTCAGCAGGGTCTAACAACAACATAACAACAACCATGTTAGAAATATCATCTCCTTCAGCAGGGTCTGACAACAACATAACAACAACCATGTTAGAAATATCATCTCCTTCAGCAGGGTCTGCAACAACATAACAACAACCATGTTAGAAATATCATCTCCTTCAGCAGGGTCTAACAACAACATCAACAACAACCATGTTAGAAATGTCATCTCCTTCAGCAGGGTCTGCAACAACATCAGCAACAACCATGTTAGAAATATCATCTCCTTCAGCAGGGTCTGCAACAACATCAACAACAACCATGCTAGAAATATCATCTCCTTCAGCAGGGTCTGCAACAACATAACAACAACCATGTTAGAAATATCATCTCCTTCAGCAGGGTCTGCAACAACATCAGCAACAACCATGTTAGACATATCATCTCCTTCACCAGGGACTGCAACAACATCAGCAACAACCATGTTAGAAATATCATGTCCTTCAGCAGGGTCTGCAACAACATCAACAACAACCATGTTAGAAATATCATCTCCTTCAGCAGGGTCTGCAACAACATCAGCAACAACCATGCTAGAAATATCATCTCCTTCAGCAGGGTCTGCAACAACATCAGCAACAACCACGTCAGAAACACATAATGCCCAATACAACCCTTTAATGTGACCACCTCTCTGAAATGAACATCCCTTGAAAACAGCAACTCTAGCCAGTTTGATTTCCCACTGAAAATGGTTACTCCTCATTATAGTCCACCCCTTACAACAACTGATAACATTCTAAGTTGGACCACAAACCTCCTAGTCAACATTCACTTACAAATTGCACCAGTTATTTCATAGTTTCAGCAAATCCGTTTCCAATGAAACCAAATACAAAGTTTTTTAATATTGAAAAACATACTTGCAAACACAAAAACAAAACACTTAGAAAATATATGTGAATACATGTATATGAACAATTTGATGAAAATCTACACACCCATACTCAGTGTGCTACTCCGTGAATGACTCACCTTAAACTTGCCAATGAGTTCCATGCTGGTGACCACATATTCAACCTGAGATTCATTGATTCCATGGACAATGGCCTCGTCACCCAACGTTGCGTACAGTGTGACCACTGAAAGGTGTATTTATAGACTCGTAGGTCACGTAGACAACTTTACCGCACCAAATAGTTCATTCTAATCTTTAGTATTATGTCATATCTGACCTGGTTTCCGTTCAGCATACAGTTTGTAAAAAAGGTTATCTAGGTATCTTCCACAAAAGAATAATGTCCATGTTGATATCACACAGACTATGCAGGCTAGTAGAAAAAAACTACAAATGTAATCTAAGATTACATAACTTTTATAGCAATCTGTGATCTTTTAAACATCTCTTTAGCATAGCAAAAACTTGTCCAAACGTCTACACTAAACAAAGGAAACCTTATTGAATATATTGTTCAGGGCTCCAAGAATGGTTTATTGTAGTATAATTTAACTTACTTTGCAGCTTAATTGTCGAAGATGAGTACAACATTTCGACCCGAAATCCAACCATCCCGCCGAAAACTGAGGCAACACACGTGACACCAGTACGTGAACAAGGCCCGTAGATGACGGGTCGAAACGTCGTACTCATCATTGACAATTAAGCTCCAAAGTAAGTTAAATTATACTACAATAAAGGAAACCTTGTTTAAATGATCTCATGCTATGAGCTGTGTATATTCTCACCTGGGAAGTTGTATCTGAAGGCGGCCTGAACTGCAACCATCCATTCTGCCCGGGTCTCGGCAAAAATGAGCACATACTGGCGGGGCTGGAGACCCAAGGCCATCAACCCCTGTCCAAAGCTGTCCACCCGCTGGTTGACCTCATCAAAGGTCATCCAATGGTATTGACCCAACATCAGCTGTGACAGAGTGACAGTGGTCATTAGCATGGTCAATCACCATGTCAACTCAAGTGGCATACATAATGTAAAACACAGCTATCACATGTGTACTGTTGTAATATTACAGTATTATAGGTGGGTGCTGTCATGAGATTTAGCTAATACAGTTATCACACACAATGGGTCCTGTGCAGATCAGCAGCCAAGGAAGAAATCTTTAGAGTAGATGTGAGATCACAATAAGGGTTCATCCGCCATTACCCAATGAAAGGGTGCCATATAGAAAAAGCATTATGCTGGATGTCTAAATTTCTGTGAGCACAAATTTTTTGCAGTCTGGCAGCAGAGCTGTCAATTTATGACAGATGACAGTCTGTGTTTTTCTGCATATTGATACCAATGTCATTCTGATTGGTGATGTCAACACGACTGATCATTGTCTGATTTTAACATAAATGAAGGGGTGTCAGGTTTCAAAGTGGTTTGTGGGATACGAAGGTATTAACATTTCAAAACATTTCCAGGGCATGTCTACCAGGAGTTTAAATTTGCCTTGAAACTTTCGACAACAGACCAATTCAAATTTCATTGGAAATGAAGGACACGTTATACTAGCTGTATAGGTAAAAGTCAAATGTGGTCTGTCATATGTCACACTGCTGTCCTGAAACTTTGAACGTATTTAAAAAACAAAAATATTAAAGGAACTGAATGTTGATGTATTTGAATCATGAAACCATAAGTTTTTTTTCCTGTATTATTATTATTACATTTATTGGCATATACCATGTAAATACACAGTGATTACAAAATCAGCATGAGACTGGCAATACCCATTGGTATTGTTTGGGCTGGTGGAACTCAACAGTGCAGTGCTGTGATACTAAAAGCCTGAAATTTAATCAAAACCGACAAAAACTTCACATCCAGATAAGCTGATAAAAAAGCCTGATATACGCAACGTGAGAAGAATTCAATTATTTGTTTATACAATGTGATTGTAAAAGTTCATGCATGCATGCACAATTGTTAAATCAAGGTGTCTATAAAATAAAGAGAATGCATATTTTTCTTCAGGTAAAGAGTTAACTAGAGTTCTAAATCAGAATGTGTAAGGACCTGAGACCTAAAAAGGTAAATGACTAAGATAGTAAGTTGTATTACGCATAATTATGTGCAAATGGGGTATGTATTTATGTGCCAATGGGGTATATAAAAGGACAACTTGGTGAATATTTTTAATACAGATTATTTTCTCGAAAATCTTTATTCAGTGGTGGGAAAATGTTGAAATTACAAAACTTAAGTTACATGCAAAGATATAATGCAATGATTAAAACGAGTCAACATGTCAGTCTACAAGGCACGTGTGAATGGACACGAAGAAGAGGTCAAACACAGCACATTGAGGTGACACTGACAAAGGGAGCATTATGGGAAATAAGCCAGGGTTGTAGAAGGAATAAGGGGAAAAGATTGAACTTAAATTTTATACAGCTAATAGCTGTACAGCTGTCAGCTAATAGCTGTACAGCTGTCAGCTAATAGCTGTACAGCTAATAGCTGTACAGCTGTCAGCTACGTAGTGGAATTGAAACGGACAAATTGTCAAGAGTGAGAAAAAGGTAGAGGATTGTGGCCGATGTGAAATAAACAGTACCGGAGAAAATGTGACCAAATGTGTGGTTAATATTGTACATATTTTTTTTTAAAGTCACGTGACCAAGCATCCTGCAATGACCCACTCCCCTCTGGCAAAACAACAGCAATACCGTGGTTTTATTTCATACAGAAAATGTCCAATATAAAATAAATACCACGTAACAAACAAAAACTTTATTTTTTACTAAACATAAACCCACAGCGGCTGCAAATTCAACGTACAGCATATCATCATTAAAATGCTCAAGTAAGCACGGTGTGCTCTTTGCCATTCGATTGACCATGTCCTGGTCATTTCACATGGCCACTACTTCAACCATTTATCTGCTGACATTTGACTGACCTTCTTGAACCGTTTCCCATTTTCCTGTAGTTTCTCCTCCTCACGCAGGATCTCGCGAGTACCGAAGCAGTTCTGGGGGCCAAAGCGCCGGACGGCCTGCTTGAAAAGGTCGTCGAGGGTCACACAGTCTGGGAACGGACTGGTGGTCAAGTGGTCAAAGCAGTCGACAGACCGGTAGGGGGCACCACCATCATTCTCGAGTGGGCGAGCCTGTCGATTGAAATAGTCAAATTCATTATTAGTTTCTTATTAGTTTAACTTCCTTCTAAACAAACTATTTGTATTTATTTTTACAGCACAATATTCTCCCCCAAAACCATGTGTATCTTTGACCTTTCTGTAGCCTAGGTTACCAATTTCAATGAGTTAGTTAATGCAAAAGAAGGATTTGATTGAAGTAAATGAAAGCCCAAGGAGCAGTGAGCTTACAGAGCTGTTTTCGCTCATTTCCACAGTCAATGTTTTGACTGAAAGTGAAACATAACTTTGAAAACATATAATTATGCAATTAATTATCTATTTAATTTAATCATGTCACAAGTATTCTCATTGTGTGCTGAATGACAAGATTGACTCACGCTCAAAAACCTTAAAACAAATTAACATATCACAGCTTCAACCTGTACCATCTTCACAAGCCAGATGTCACTGTCAATGTAACCCTGGCTGGTCAACTCCGCAAGGCTGGGAAGTGAGCTGAGTCAAACTATACAATTACAGCAACTGACTTCGCTAGTCACTACAGCGTCAGCCATAGGAACAGTGTAAATACCCGCCCAAATTTGAAGGTGGATACATGACTGCTGAGAATCCCAATATAATGACCCATTCCTGTCCTAAACATTGCACGTAACACGAGTAGCATGTGGCTGCTGAAATCACCCAAAATATTGCAGCGACAGCTGCAGCGACCTTTGTCACCTGTACACAGGTGTTACAACTTACCTTTATTCTGGAAGATATCATGACTTTCTCAGGTCCCCCTCGAATTAAATAGTCCGGAATGCAGCAAACTGTGTCGTAGACATAAAGTAGACCTTTGATTATGCTTGTGGAAATAGAGATCACTACGCTTTGCATTGTGTCTGAAACAAAGTAGAAAACAATTATTGTTTATTTATTTTTAAATATTTGTTAGCCATGTGTCCAGGTATATACCTGGTCCAAGGCACTAAATAATATTTACAAATATATGTAAAATATATTAAAATGAACTGAAAGATATTTAAAATGAGCATTAAAACAAAACTGAATATTTGAAGAGAAGCATAAATGTTACATAAAAATAAAGCAGGATAAATAAACACAAAGAAATAAAACCTAAGGTAATACATGAAAAATACATGATTAAATCAAGAGTTATTCTATTAAATATCTCAAATATAATGCTTAAACATAAAATAAATAAGTATCATGACTTTCCCAATTTAACATTAACATAACAAAATTATAAAAATAATTATTATTCGTTAAAACATAATGACTATGTAACTAAAATGCATGTAAAGATATATATATATATATATATTTAGTATATACACATACACTGTATATATTATGATGAACATGAATGTAATGTACTTCTGGAAAGTAAGTACTATACATCAGCATCAAAGATTAATAATAATCACTACTGTGGAAACAAAATAAAAAATCCCCATTACAACAATACATTGCACACGAATTACTACTAAATGCAGACAAGGTCAAAAATCAGTTTTATATGTGCAGCAATTCCACAAGCAAATAAAATACAAAACAAACGGTGTGACAAATTACATTTGTGTTGTCGCTGGAATACTAATAAATGTTCTTATTTTTCACTGCCATGTGTAGAAACAATCATAAATTAATTACAACATGACATTACAATCACATAATGTAAGCACTGTGCGTAATGTCTACTTTTTGTACTTACTAAAGGTTAAATACTGAATGATTTTACATGGATGGTCCAAGTTCATTGGGAAAATTTAAGGGTCACATCGTAGTGTGAATAAAAATTTACAAAACGAGGTTAATTAACTTGTGAATGTACGAGTTCACCAGAGAAAATAGCACGACAATCCCTTAATAGTCCACTTCAATTATTTCCAAAACCACACAACTCTTGTACCAAGATAATTGCACCAATTATCATTAATTTTACGCTAAGACAACTTTTGACAGAATCAGAAAACCTCATTACAGGTGTGAGGTGTGTCATTTACTGTGGTCTGCTGATCGCCTCAGCAGACACCTGCATGCGTGTGAACCGAGTATAATTAGTTACACACAGGATGTTCTTAAAGATGACGACAACAAAACAAGGTTTTGACCTGCCCCCTCACATCCAGTCATAGGTGTCAAGGCATTTGGTGACAGTTGGTGACACTTCCGGTGCTGCTAGGTATGCAATTAGGCTCCCATAGAGGGTGTCATGTTGAACCATTCTTGTTGTCACAGTAATGGTGCAGTGCAGATAAGAAAGTGTTATGCAATGCTATGATCACTGCACAAAAGATATTTATTTATAAACACAACTAGGACCTAAGCTGTGTATATTTAGTCTTTATTATGTAATGTGTATATTTAGTCTTTATTATGTGTATATTTAGTCTTTATTATAGAATCACTGGTCGTACAGTTTGACATGTATCATTGACATTAAAGACCACACATAATAGTTTGTTTAGAGCTTTAAAGCATAGATTGTGTTCTTTTGGTATTTTTTACAAAATAAATGTTTTATTAAGAATCATTCTGTCACATGTCAGAATAGAAACAACAAACCTTGCAACTGGATTTAGTGGAAGGAGGGTGTTCCATGATATTCCTCAGTAACAATAAATAACTAGTAAGTTATTTTGTTAACAAATCTTTGTCTGGGTTATAAGTGTTTAGTATAACATATTTGTACTGAAATGAAGGCATAGAATTTCATAATTATGTTTGCAGTATTAAATAAAAATTGCATAAATTACGGAGTTTAAAATGATCAAAGAATCCCTTTAAATAAATATTAAATTTGTTAACTATGGTAATGAATATGCTTTGGTACCAGGTAATGATTGACAAAAGTTTTATATATGCTGCAATTTGTTTTGGCAAATGATAACTGCCCAATTTTTCCCCCTCAAATATGCAATTTTGATTATGTTATCAACTAACCAACAGGAATGTAGATTATATCAATGCCAACAAAACAAGTATTATGCATCAACCAATTCTCTAAAATATATCATTTTGGTATTTAAAAGTTTAGTTACAATATGCTTCATTAATGCAATGCATAATACAGTCTTGAAAATAATTTGTTGTGCAACTGATATCACTAAACCGTACCTATCCTCTCCATGGCTGGCTACTCACTAAGACTGTCTGTGCTAAACGCCCAAATAAATAGCTCCAAATTGTGTACCCAGTCACCTGCGCATTATTACCCTGCGGCCTATTCGGCTTATCCCACGGTTCTATCTATTAATAGAACTGCCAAACCAAAATGTTTACATCATGACAGTTGATACTATTTGGTTCACTAGTAACTACTGGCCTACATCTATGGAGGGTTACAACTTACAACTGCCTGATATCAACTGCCTGATATCAACTGTCTGATATCAACTGTCTGATATCATCCTAATCAGCTGCCGGACCAGGCAGACAAGACATCAACATGGACATTGCCTTCCCCTATCTCCTGTAGAATCCCTGTTCCCACACACCCTCTGACCCATTTCCACCAGATTTATCCTCCCACGTTTCCCACAACAAACCTCCCAGAGTCCCAGTCCCAGTCCCAGTGGAGGTAAACAAAGTAATTTAAATGGCCTGGAGGCGGAGTTTGAAATACAGACAGACACAGAGGCCCAAGACAAATATCTCACCAGACGGGTAACTTTGAAAAAGTGCCAGCTCTTACAATACCCTTGTTAATAATGGTGGCCTTTCCGTCCTTCCAAAACAGAAGATTTAACACATGCATAAATATTATTTGAAATGTATCATAACCTATGCAAATACCAATGGAGCTATTTCACATTTTATTTTATGTGAAATACTCATTGAAAAAATTATAATGGCAGATCAAAGAGGATTGACGATGAGGTCTTTGAAGTAAATAAACAACAGATAAAATTTGTCAAGGAATTTAGAAACAGTAGAACAATATCACTACAATTTGAGTAGTTTTTATCATGATTTTTTTTTCGATAAACAACTTCAAGTTGTACTAAACATAAGACAGGCACTTCAATTTTATCACTCCACATAGGATATTAGATTGTTATCACAACAACTCAATTCTCTTAGGCCTCTCTCTTGATGAACACAATTAGTCACTATGAGGCTCTATTAAAGTGAATATGAAATGTACTTAAGATTGTCAGCCATGGGTCATTTTGACACACTTAACTTGTCAAACAGCCGTTGTTTACAAGTAGGTCTCTGTGCCAAGCCCACAGATAAATAGGGTTGTTGACGTGCTGAAGTTCCCGGACATTTGACGAAATGTCGCAGTAAACCAGTTCCTACCCGGACCCTGGTGTATTGTATTTCTAAACAGGGGTCTTTCACAATGGCAAGGAAAAAGGACAGTGACAATACGCCTATCCTAGTTGCACAGGTAAACATGCGCAGACGTAGTTAGTTTTTACGTCCCAGACTCCAGATACTGATTTATTAAAAAAAAATACCACCAATGCAGTAGAGTAGCATATCCAGAATATACTTCCACTCACAGGCACATAAAATACAACATCGGTAAAGTGTTAATATATAAAATGTATGTAATAAAAAACACTACAATACAAGATATTTACATAATTGTAGGAAAGCAATAATTTCTACAACGTTAAACCACAGATAAAGCGATTTAAAAGTCTGCCTGACTGCAACGATTTATTGCTGAGCATCATGTGGCTCCCTCTTGATTATGGCTATGTTTGCATAACCTTCTGGCAATCATAGCTTTAATCCCAAATTTAGGTGGTCAGATTTGTCATTGTTTGAATCGGTCAGAATCTGCATGGAGCTATCGGAAGCTGAGTATGGTAAATACAAATTATATCCACGTGAAGTGCCTTGATATCAAAATTCAAACTGATTACAACTGTCCATGGCAGTCTCTGTTTGTTGCCCTATATTATTATTCAGCATTATATGATTATAACAATTTACTGATTTGCCACCCTGTCATGTTTATTGGCCGTTATACAACTCTTTCAAGTTTGGAACACCAGGAATAACACAGTGCATTACAATGGCCTATCAATGGGCCAGGTGTTAACCACATCATCAATTATACATCAGTCAATCAGGACTTGTATGCAGATGGGGCTTTTGTCATCCAAATGACACACATGTCACATGTTTGCCTCATCTGTTTCATCTGTCAATGTCCTATCGCTTCCAGATGTTCAACTTAATGAACCTGTTTCTCTCAATGACACACCTGCATACAGTGATACATTCCAGGCTGAACAGTGATACACTCCAGGCTGAACAGTGATACACTCCAGGCTGAACAGTGATACACTCCAGGCTGAATAGTGATACACCCCAGGCTGAATAGTGATACACTCCAGGCTGAATAGTGATACACCCCAGGCTGAACAGTGATACACTCCAGGCTGAACAGTGATACACTCCAGGCTGAACAGTGATACACTCCAGACTGAACAGTGCTACACTCCAGGCTGAACAGTGATACACTCCAGGCTGAACAGTGATACACTCCACAGGCTGCACATTGATACACTCCAGGCTGAAGTGATACACTTCAGACTGAACAGTGATACACTCCAGGCTGCACATTGATACACTCCAGCCTCCAGGCTGAACAGTGATACACTCCAGGCTGAACAGTGATACACTCCAGGCTGAACAGTGATACACTCCAGGCTGAACAGTGATACACTTCAGACTGAACAGTGATACACTCCAGGCTGAACAGTGATACACTCCAGGCTGAACAGTGATACACTCCAGCCTCCAGGCTGAACAGTGATACACTCCAGGCTGAACAGTGATACACACCAGGCTGAACAGTGATACACTCCAGCCTCCAAGGCTGAACAGTGATACACTCCAGGCTGAACAGTGTCCTTTTAAAGGCTCAGTGAAAGTGTCTTAGCAGACACTTGTCCAAACCTGGACTTGTCTTTGTTTACACTCAGATACCTTTGAAATGGAAAGTCACGAATCTCTAGTTGTTATCTTCTATTGCCTATTTATGGCAGTAATCTAATCGATCATACCCAGTGTGGACAAGTTGTTCTGTGACTGCATGCTTATATCAGACTTATCTGAATATTATTATATATTTAACAATAACAGTTGTGTGTACTTCAAAGATATAGTGTAAATGTCTTTTCGATTTTATTAGAATTACAGCCAAGTTACTGTATTTAAATTACACACATTACCAATTTTAACAAACTGATTACCAAAATGTGGTGAATTAAGTATTGTAAATTGCAAAAAGTATTACTGTAATACTGTATTGATAATAATTATATTTTACAATATTAATGTTCACTAGGACAGATTGCCCATAGCTTTTACCTGAGCTATCTGAGCAAATGTTTAAAAAAAACTTAAATCCAATGACCGTATAAGTTTCTATCAATCGTAACGACTGACTTAGAAAATATCCACGATAGTTTTCCACTTCCGCGTGTTGTATCTACATTGTATTACTTCCCCGGCAATGACACGACAGCAGATGGAAAAGAATACTGGTAATAAAATTATAATTGTAGTTTTGAAAACTTTTGATACATAAAATTCAAAGAAAACAAATGATAAAATTAAAGATCAGTTCTTATATAGCACAGTATCCAGTCCTCAGGACTGCTTAAAGCACTTTACACTTTACTGCCCTGGCAGACTTGTTCACTCAGACAGCTGACACCATCTCAACTTCTCAGGGAAGCATCCAGCCATATGATACAATAAATGCGCAAAGGCTGCCCCTATATATATATATATATATATATATATATATATATATATATATATATATATATCCACCACTCTCTACAGCCAGGTACTCATTATACAGCTGAGTGAACTGGAGTAATGCAGAGTTAAAAAACTTGTTCAAGGTTTGAACCCGGGTTCTCTTAGTCGAGTCCAAAGCTCTACCCATGAGCCACAACATTCAATGATGCAAACTAACCACTGCATTTATAATTATCACCGTAACCGAACCCGAGTCTTGTGACCCCACATACAGGGGCCTGAAACCCAAAGCAAAGTTATTCACCGTGGGACACAGACACCATAAACCACGGAAACCCAACCTCCCTTCTACTAAGGGACTGTGAGAATAAAATGACCTACCAGACAAAACTTGCCACACGGAAAGTTGAAGACAGTTGAGACAACTACATCAGCACACGACGCGCCTGAAACGTGAACATCACAACGTAAATCTCACGCATAAAAACAACCTCTTATCATCAACCCAGAGTTGGCCCTACACGGCTACACCACCATCCTTCACCGCCTAACCACACCAGATAAAACAACACATGTTCAGGTCATATGACCGACCGACAAAACACATCCTGTCAGCCAATGACAATGATTCCGTGATAGCATTGTTCTCATGTTATGCCGAGAGTTAGGCAGAAATCTAGACTGGTGACATTAAAAAATCTGTTGATAACAGACTACTTACAATACTGAGGCTGTACTGTGGCCTTCCAGATTAATCAACACAACTGATCGACATTGTGTATATTTTGGAATGCTATCTTAATGGTTAAATGTACATAAAAAGTTATCTCAAAGGTGTATGCCTACATTGTCTAATTTCTACACACTTTTAAGATATCTACAACATGATTTCCAATCTGTATTTTATATACATATATATATATATATATATATATACATGTATATATACATAATTTATATATATGTATATGCGAGTATGTATATATATATATATATATATATATATATATATATATATATATATAGAGAGAGAGAGAGAGGGAGAGACAGAGATAGAGAGGGAGGGAGGGAGAGAGAGAGAGAGGGGGGGGGGGCAATGGAGAATGCCAGTAGGAGCAAAGGATACAATGAAAGTCATGTAGACAGTTGAAAGAGGAAGTAGTGCAAAAAAAGTGGGGGAAAGGAAGAGGACAGAAATGAACACTGACATTGACAAACAGATTCCTGGCCAGTCTCACCAATGACTGGGAATGGAGATAAGAACAACAATTACACACACTTGATTTCATAATAATAAAGCAGCACTTTTAGAAGTCTCGTACTCATCTTCGACATTAAGCCCCAAAGTAAGTTAATTATACTACAATTGCTTTTCTAAATTTCAATTCAAATACAAATTTTCAATTCAAATATAAATACACTGCCATTTTTGATTCAAATATGATACAAATATATTGCCATTTTTGAAATTTGATTCAAATACCATTCAAATACGTGGACCATGTTTCCATTATAGTTCAATTATTGTATCACAGTAGGTGGAATTTTGTCTAACTCTAACCCGACACAACTTCAAAATGTGAAAGTATCAAATACTTTATAAATGTTTTTGACCCCATGCCTGGTCAAGAAAAAAGTTCACTTGTCCATCAAAATGTTTAGAATTGATTAGGGTCACTCTCGCTACAAAGGCTTAATTAACTGCTGTTGACTAATTGGCAGGTTTACTAAACTTCCCTTATGTGCCAACTAGTTGGTAGCTCTTCCCCTGCACTGGAGGAAAAACCTGGGTTCCTTTGTCTTAACCCAGGATGTTTACACAGCAGGATTCTTTGAAGCACATTACCTGCCTTTATAGCTATAGATAAGTTTCACTGGCTTCCCATTCATTCATTGATGCTAATGTTTGACCTGATTCACTGGAGGCCAATTACTCAGTGCTACCTGCCCAGAGGTGTAAAAAAAAACATTCTAGCTAGACTCCTGTGCCAATTTATGTCAGGCTGTGCTTTACCTTTTGTTAGTAAAATGGTAATTGTATGTGTATTTGCAAATACATTTCAAATACAGACCACCCATCAAATACCATTAATTTGTGATTTTCAATTAAAAAAAAATCCAACCCTGTTAACAAATATATCCACACATTTCACAGTTTCTTAATTCTGTACAGTTCTTTGAGAACTTCGTTAACTTCAAGTCAACAATCTGTACTCAGGGAAAAAGTACCTCTAGCATGTGACATTATCTACAACAAAGTCTCGACACCTGCACTGTCAGTGTTTGTGACGTTGGTTTCAAACAAACACACAAGTGCCACATACATGCTTAAACACACGAACACTTGCATGTGCATACTGACTACACGCGCCCAGTCATGCACACATGGCAAAAACACGAAACCAGAGCAAACAAAATAAAAATATCCATTACATACTGAGTGAAGTACAGGTGTACCGGGTAGGATTAAAATAGCTGGCCACCAGCCAAACCAGTGGAAAATGTTTTCACACAAAAACTGTCAGCCACATGAGTAGAAGCTATTCAAGTGACAATGTGCAGTGGTGCACCAATCTACTGAATTAGAGCACCTTGACATGAGGGATGACAAACAGGAGACAATGAATCACTGCCATCCTAACACATACACAACACATTGACAACAATCCACCTGCACCTCTTACATACATATGGCACGACACATTTATCTGTACAACTTCTCAACGACAAGCACCTCTGACGTCATGTCATGTGTGTATGTTGTATTTTGTTTCTTTTATATTTATTTGTGAAAGGACGACCACAATTACAATTATAACTATAATTTTAAATTAAATTATATAATAAATTAGTCTTGTGTTTTATTATAATGAATTTATCTGCATTTTTATTTCTCTACTCCTGTATTTTATTTTATGATGAACGCTGCAAAATGAATTTCCCGGTCCGGGACAATAAAGTTTTATTGTATTGTATTAAAATAATTTCAATTGTGACATTTACAATATGTCATTTCAACAATTGTTGCCCGCTGCTCCACACAAATGCCATATATATATATTATATATATATACATATATATATATATGGCTACTGTGTATTAGTATTAACTGTATATTATTGTGTAGTACACATAAGCTCAAGTAGGATTAACATCCTTAAACTAGTGAAGTGCTGTTTGGTTTTGTTACTGAAGTAGCAGATGTCATGGATTAATTGATTAGAAAGAGCTTTGACCCGAGAGACAGATTCAAGAGACTTTGTAGCATCCTCACAGGGTCAGGATGACTGCCGTGGTTTATGAATATTTATGAACCTATTCCCACTAGAGGTGATTATTAATACCTTCACAAATCACCATTGTTATTAATTTTGCATAATTATGTCATTTATTGTATGTGCTACTATTACCGCAGAAAAAAATTGACAGCGTAACTGTAAGTGCTGTGTAACGTATCAAAGCAAATACACAGTAAAATACTACCCCTGTTAGTTATGTTGGAATTATTTGTTAAAGTTATATATTAGCCGTCATGATTTCACAATGAAATGTACTATCATCTCCTTAAATAACAGATGATATAAAGATGAATGTGCTTTATATATTAGACAGACAGTATTTTGGTAGCACTTGTGTTCACATTTCACAATGTGGAGCTACCAGGGTAGTCAGCGATATTCCAACACCAACAATGTATCTGGGAAGTATTAAACCATTTTGCATATAACTAATAAAAAAGCTACTATTTTCTTAGCCTCGATTACCCAGGCTCCATGAGGTGGCGGTAATGTTTAGCCCCTCGTATAGATAACATTCAAAAGCCAGCTACCTAAGTCACCAGACTATGAGTATCTTCTCTGTGAAGTTATACACTGCCGAGTGAGAGTAAATTTAGCAAGAATATTATTTTCTATCATTTCACTGGAATACAGTGTATGGATTGATTTTTTTACAGCCGAATGAACTGATGCAACACTGACTGAATAAAATTGGTCTGTTCTACAGCATCCCATAATCAGATGATCGGACGATGATTG
Organism: Oasisia sp. SBJ-2009; assembly: GCA_964017155.1. Taxonomy (NCBI): domain Eukaryota; kingdom Metazoa; phylum Annelida; class Polychaeta; order Sabellida; family Siboglinidae; genus Oasisia; species Oasisia sp. SBJ-2009. The sequence goes on from OZ024859.1 coordinate 4,232,318, forward strand.
GGATGACTGGGTCAATTATGCAGTATTCGCAAATCATTTATTACAATCACAAAGTTACAAAAAACAACCAAGTCAATGTGTTATGATAAATATGGCCACTGATAAAACATTTCAATTGTGATTGTTCAAACCCTACAATTCTAATAATTATAACAATTACTGAAATAGATTATCCATTATCTGTGTAGCTTTTACTATAACATAAGAGTATTGCATAGAACAGTTTACAATGTATTGAATATAAGTATCTGGCATTTAATCACTGTATTTTGTATTCTATTTACATTAAGAATAAATTTAATTCAGAATTATGACAAATGTTTTCAAATTACTTTTGGATTCTAGAAAACTGTGATTAAAACTTGATTAACTTGACAAATTTGATGAGAAAATTTATAACACTGTCAACAGATAGAAATATGCCACATACACTGTAAATGATAAATTAACATCTACTGACAGCAGAACAAAACATGTCTAATACAATAACGTGGCTATGGTTGCTAGGCTATAAGTTTAAGAAATAATAACTCATAATAAAATTGTCAACGTCAACGAACAAAACAAATATTTGGCTAACTTTCTTTGAAATTCATACCAATAATCTCCTCCAATCCCTACCTTGAGATGTGCGTACAAATTGGCAAATGTAAATCGATCACTGACCTGCATCAACCTTCATGCATCGTTTCATGGTGTTTATCTTTCTTGACACTCCTTAGTTAGGTAAACAATCATCCGAAATGTTGATCTACTGATTTATTGGACCGATTGTAAAGGCACTTAACCGCTGCAGCTCTGAATGGAGTAACATACACACACTTCCGTATACTTGTGTGTATCACTGTGTGTGTGTGTGTGTGTGTGTGTGTGTGTGTGTGGCTGTGGCTGTGTGTGGCTGTGTGTGGCTGTGTGTGGCGTGGTGGTGGCTGTTACCAGGTGGCCTGTAGCCTGTAGGTGGGCAGCAATTCCTTGTATATTTATAATCAATAAAATCAGCGCACACAATGCACCCACTCTGCGAGCAGCCCCGCCATTGGCCGGATCACGTCGGGTGATTTAGACATCGGCAGATGGTCTCGTCAGGAGCAGACATTCATTAGTGAATGCCATAATTAGACTGGGGAATGGTGTCCTTGGCATACACCATGACTGCCCATCATTTTTCTCACTGATAAGACCTTGTGGTATGCTACTATCATACTACGCCAAGGAGAGGCCATCACTTGACTTCAGTGTTCCATTAGTGCAACGGTTACAATATAAAGCTTTATTATTAATTATTTATTGTACTATTATTAATATAAAATATATTATTAATTAATATAGTTATTATTTATTTATTTATTACTAATAATAGAGTATAAAAGTACATGCCAGTAAAGACATTGTTAAACTTCAACACGCCCAGAATTGTCTGGCAATAGTAGTTTCCCAGGTTTTTTATTTCTCTTGCTCAGTAGAGTCGGTTCCACTCCTAAAATCACTGCCTTGGCTCTGTGTGTGATTCTGCATCGTGATTAAGATACACACAATCACCTAATTAACAAGCCCTTTCATCTAAACAACCTACATATTTGCTGTCAATGCTCACTCCAGCAAGACAGCACAGACAGCTCTGTTCAGCTAGCTCAAATTTCCTTGCAGTTCCCAGAGTCAAGACAAAGGCTGGAATTTGAGCCACTGCCTCTGTGGAATACACTTCCTGACATCATTAAATCAGCAGAAAACGTTATTACATTTCACTGTCACTTGATAACCTATCTGTTTAATCTCACCTATCTACCCTAGCTTCTTAGCGCACTCTTCTAATTGATGACGACCTTTGCACTGCCCTTGACTACAATGATGCTTAATCCACTGGTTTTGTTGCACCGCTGAGCTTGGATGATTCTGACAATATTGGCGCCATAGAAGTTATTTATTGTTATTATTTTATGAAAATTTATTATAAAGCAGAATTCAATCATTAAATAAAAGTTAAATATTGTTGTTGTTCAAAGAACATGTTGTCATTCACCAATTCTGAAACCAACGTGTGTTTTTATTTAAATCCACCATTTGTAAATTGCCAATGAGCTGATTTTCCATTATAGGGTGAACAATGGCTGCAAATTGTGGACAGTAATTGCTTAATAAAAAAAAAGATATTTTAAAACTATTTTTGGAGAATTATACTATATTATAAAAGATGACACCAGATCACAGGAACACTATTTTTGTAAGTGACACAATGTTCAGTGAAAGCATCAAGTTGTTTTGACATCCAGTTATATGCAACACAACATCCATAACCAACATTTTGCCAATGAATAACACTAACACATTGTGCACAATGGCTAGATGTTTGCATTTATAATATGCTTAAACTGGAAAAGAGCAAACATTTCATAAACAACCTTCAAGGCTGACTTCGATTGAGCTACGCGAGTAACTCGCGTAACCCGAGGGCTACCCGAGTCCCATTCGAACAGCCGAGATCACTCGAGCACGTGACCATTTTTGACCTAGATTAGCTACTCGAGGCAATCGCAAGTTTTACAGGATTCACTCGAGTAACTTATGTAGGCCCCCTACTGCATAATAAATAAATTAAACATTACATGACACAATCATTTAAGGACTTAAATATGGATTAAAGTCAACACATTCTATGAATTATAATTACAGTTCAAGAAGATGAACATCACAATTTACACACCAAACAACAGATTACTTTATTTTATTTATTTACATAAGGGGTTTATGTCCGTGATGACGATCATCGGTGTTCAGTTGGATATCGCGCGTAGTACTGCGCTCACAGTGTAAATGATCATAAACCGGATACTACGTTGGGGTTACGTGAGTAACTCGCGCAGCTCAATTGAAGTCAGCCCAAGATGCCACAAAACAATGCACACAAGTTTTACAAATGTTGTTATGTTCACAAAATTGCATAATATTATTCACACCTTACATCTTGAAGAAGGAATTGGCTGTGGAAAACAAAAGCCTTGCAAAATGACAATTTGGTTTTAAATAGTATTTAGATAAGATAAGATAAGATAGCTTTATTGCCATGTGTTCACATTGTAGTTACAATAAAACATTGGAATGTGTAATGATGGTCCACCGTAATGATATTGGTCGTCGTAATAGTACATTCACATGACAATACATTCACATGCACCAAACAATGATGTTAAAATATACTACTACATTAAATAAAATAAATAAGAACAATCACATAAAAAGGTCCGAATAAAAAATTGCTCATTATAACATCGATAAATAATTGATACGATCTAGTAGAAATATAGTAGCTTAAAATGTAAAATATGAAATAAAAAAATATAAAATATAATAAATTATGATAAAATATACATACTAAAACTCGCCGGAAAGTGGACTATGTGTTTGCTGCGGGTGGGAGAAAATAATTTCTGTTTTGACAGGGCTTGAATGGCTAAGGGGAAAAAGCTAGTACTAAAGCGGTTGGTCCTGGTTTTTATGGATCTGAATCGGTGACTAGATGGGAGAGGTTCAAATAGGTCATGGGCAGGATGGGATGTATCTTGAGAGATGAGAGTCGCTCTTCCTTAACCATTAACTTTATCTGATGTTTGCCTGTTTTAAATATAATTAGAGTAACAACTGAAACATATTCATCAGCAAAATATTTAAATAAATACAACCTTAGTGGACCAAATTCAATATTGTGGATATTCACAATTTTGTTCACATTTGCTCAATTATCAAAGGGTCAAACTACATTAATTTTATAAACAACTGAAAACAAATTACTGAATATTTCACTTACATTACAAAGGGTATATCTAGGAGTTGCAAAAAAAAAAAAGAGTATAGATCACATTAATATGTACTATTAGTATCAAATAATATTAAATATTGTATGTAGCAATGAATGAAACAAAAGTGTGCTAGAAGATGAGATTGTCAAACGATGGTTGCATTAAATTAAAAGCATTTTCACAGAAAACTTACAAATATTCAGGCAACTTAGACAATGTATTACCGAACTTGAATCACCATTGCAATAACGGGTTGCAATAAACACCTTAATTATTGTGTAAACAAAGTATAAAACCCAATTTACCAGTTCACATGTGCAGTGTTACTAAGACAGCTGAGGGATTTGTAAACGGTTATGCTGGAAACACAACACATAATTTAGCATAATACTATGTATATACATGTAGCGTAAGATCCCCCATTGTTTGACCCAGTCTTGTCTTGTCTAGCTTGTTTTAGCCTTTGCTCTTGGCCTGGAACTTGGAAACTGTGACTGCGTAGTCAACACGAGCCTAATTATAATATAGGCTAATTATGTAGACCTAATTTATGCACACAACTCGCAACACAGACATGATGACCTTCTGCTTTAAACTACGCATCTCCTGTTTGGTGGCGAAAGTGCATAAGAGTAGGGACCACAACTGTAACAATGCTGATCCACTTCACTCGTGGCCGAGCACGATTGTTTTGTTTACACGCTATTTCTAGCTTCTCGCCGTTTGCGATTTTAGGCTGCTTAATTTACCAAGCTAATCAACCAATTTATTTGGGAATATTCACCATATTAACACAAATTGTCATAAAATGATTCCCTAAATATGTGGGCTTAATCCGTCTGCTCCAAACTGAGTTGAATGATATCTGAAAGACATCCTTCAAATGTTCATAATGATGTTTTGGTAGATGACCAAAGCCACTTTATTATCGCCCATAAACAGATGGCGCCATCGCCAGTGCTTGCGTACTTACAAACTCTGGAGTACAAGCCTTTCTACGCGTAACTACTTTATACACGTTACAGAAATATTGTGTGCTGACACCATTAAATCATCTCTCTCATTACAAACAGAAAATAACACCGACAAATATACGAACCTTGTGCCTTCAAATGCAAGGATATTTGACTACAACCTCAAGTCAAACCCACTGCCACTAGCGCTAGCAATGTCATTGACAGCCGGGAGTTCTGATAATGAAGATCAAAAGATCACTGTGACTTTGCACGCGAGAACGTGTTTGAAATAAACTCTATGCAAGTAATTCATAGCAATAGATTAGTTTAACACTTTATACAATAAATATTATTAATATTGATAATTTATTTTAAGTGATACAATTTATATATGGAAAGCCATCGATTTTATATATCGGTGGCGGTGCACTGAGTCTGAAGTCTGTATGGTACGCCGATTACAGTTTTGCCTTTACTATGTAATATAATTATATTATTTATTATTAAACAATTAAACACTATGAAACCCATGGGCAGTTCAAATGCATCATATGTTTATTACAGGCCCGGATATCCACTTTATTTCGGCAAACCCAAATGTTTTAGATGTTGTTTGAGTTACTTGTCCACACACCTCGAGGCGCCACTTGGATTCTCGCGTCAGTGTTGGTAATTTATATTTTCTAAAAAGTACGGAACCTTACTTTCATCAGTATAGTATTTTTGATTAACATAAGCGCGGATAACACAATAATGCGTTTAGTAAAATAAATAACTGGTTAGAAAGGAATCATTCCCTACAAGTAGAATTCCCTGTGGCAATGCCAGACCTTGTAGGCCTGTTAATTAGCCATAGCGTCCCAAGGGAGTGTATATCCTGGATCGTTTTCCACGATTTTGTGCATACATAATTGGTAGGTTGTTCTTAGGGGATACCATCGTACTATTTACCGCAGCTACATCATTAATAATGTGCTATACTGATCGTTAACGTGTGCACAAACTGGTGGTGAAATAGTTGCTGGTTAGTCGCTAGATGGCGTAACCATAACAACGGTTGCCGCGCACGAATGTAACTAATGACGATTTTGATTGATAACTCTCGTGGTCTGTGACGTAAATTCAACAACTATCCCTAAATTGTACATGACCAACGCATACTAAAACTTGTATTGAAGATTTAACATATACCAAACGGAAAGAAACATTGGATTGACGAAACTTTCGATGATTCGCTGTGCTTACAGTAGGCTTTACAACTGATCGTTTCCAGGAGTCGCGGTTGCTGATTATGTCATGTGTTACATGCACTGCTTGGGATTTAGAAGCAAGTATACGAATACATACAACCGTTCAGCAACCTGCACGTGCGATTTGGCGGACGGGTAATTATACTGGAATTGCCATAACATTGTAAATTGGTTTACCCATTTTCAAATTTGGGCAGGTATTTGCGCTGTTCTCAAGCGTGAAGCAGTCACAAGTGGCAAAGTCAATAAACTTGTTCAACTCGGATAAATCAAGTACTTCTCATACGGTATTTGCCAGGGATTGTTCGCACCACAAACAGCAATATAGATACCTATAGAATGTACTAACAACACGCCGGCCAAAACGGGCAAAGCGAACAAAGTTGAGCTCTCATTTGCCTATTTTGGCCGCATTCCACGACTTGCGGAAGATCACCATTTTAAATAAAAAAATTAAGAGGCTCTTGTAACGCAAATTGCTCGTTTCAGAGCAGATACATGAGAATTATTACAAATATACGAGTTTCCGTTTTGAAAATAATTGCTAATATTTTTTGAATAATTTTTTTTCGCTTGTCCGAACAACTTTCAATAATGCCTCATTTGTGAGTGGCTATGAAGAGATAACATCAACTTTACTATCCATAATGCAGTAATGCAAAACGTGTCGTGGCCCGTTTTGGACGGGTGACCTGTTTTGAAAGCTGTTCCCCTATAAACATTAATTTACATTTTTTTCTCAAATAAGCAACGAATGAAGTATGACAACAGGACGTCATTTTATTGGCACGGCACGGCACGGCACGGCACGGCACGGCACGGCACGGCACGGCACGGCACGGCACGGCACGGCACGGCACGGCACGGCACGGCACGGCACGGCACGGCACGGCACGGCACGGCACGGCACGGCACGGCACGGCACGGCACGGCACGGCACGGCACCGCACCGCACGGCACCGCACGGCACGGCACGGCACGGCACGGCACGGCACGGCACGGCACGGCACGGCACGGCACGGCACGGCACGGCACGGCACGGCACCGCACGGCACCGCACGGCACGGCACGGCACGGCACCGCACCGCACGGCACCGCACGGCACCGCACGGCACGGCACCGCACGGCACCGCACCGCACCGCACCGCACCGCACCGCACCGCACCGCACCGCACCGCACCGCACCGCACCGCACCGCACCGCACCGCACCGCACCGCACCGCACCGCACCGCACCGCACCGCACCGCACCGCACCGCACCGCACCGCACCGCACCGCACCGCACCGCACCGCACCGCACCGCACCGCACCGCACCGCACCGCACCGCACCGCACCGCACCGCACCGCACCGCACCGCACCGCACCGCACCGCACCGCACCGCACCGCACCGCACCGCACCGCACCGCACCGCACCGCACCGCACCGCACCGCACCGCACCGCACCGCACCGCACCGCACCGCACCGCACCGCACCGCACCGCACCGCACCGCACCGCACCGCACCGCACCGCACCGCACCGCACCGCACCGCACCGCACCGCACCGCACCGCACCGCACCGCACCGCACCGCACCGCACCGCACCGCACGGCACGGCACGGCACGGCACGGCACGGCACGGCACGGCACGGCACGGCACGGCACGGCACGGCACGGCACGGCACGGCACCGCACCGCACCGCACCGCACCGCACCGCACCGCACCGCACCGCACCGCACCGCACCGCACCGCACCGCACCGCACCGCACCGCACCGCACCGCACCGCACCGCACCGCACCGCACCGCACCGCACCGCACCGCACCGCACCGCACCGCACCGCACCGCACCGCACCGCACGGCACCGCACGGCACCGCACGGCACCGCACGGCACCGCACGGCACCGCACCGCACGGCACCGCACCGCACGGCACCGCACCGCACCGCACGGCACCGCACGGCACCGCACGGCACCGCACGGCACCGCACGGCACCGCACGGCACCGCACGGCACCGCACGGCACCGCACGGCACCGCACGGCACCGCACGGCACGGCACCGCACCGCACCGCACGGCACCGCACGGCACCGCACGGCACCGCACGGCACCGCACGGCACCGCACGGCACGGCACGGCACCGCACCGCACCGCACCGCACCGCACGGCACCGCACCGCACCGCACCGCACGGCACCGCACGGCACCGCACGGCACCGCACCGCACCGCACCGCACCGCACGGCACGGCACGGCACGGCACGGCACGGCACGGCACGGCACCGCACCGCACCGCACCGCACCGCACCGCACCGCACCGCACCGCACCGCACCGCACCGCACCGCACCGCACCGCACCGCACCGCACCGCACCGCACCGCACCGCACCGCACCGCACCGCACCGCACCGCACCGCACCGCACCGCACCGCACCGCACAGCACAGCACAGCACAGCACAGCACAGCACAGCACAGCACAACAAATACCACACAACCAATCACAACACAACACAACACAACACAACACAACACAACACAACACAACACAACACAACACAACACAACACAACACAACACAACACAACACAACACAACACAACACAACACAACTGTCACAACACAGCACAAGCACAAACTCGACTGCACGTATATGAAGACTGTAAATTATACATTAATACAAACAAATGGGCAAAATGTTCAGTCAGGCGGAGGACAAGGACGCCACGACTAAGATTGTGTTTCTCTATATCACTAGCCTAGTTGTTTTCCTCATCGCGGTCGTCTCCCATGTCGGGAACTTGGCGTCGTCTGCAGGGCACTATTGTGTAACACAGTAATTCCAGGTACCTACGGAATGTCCTGTTACATCGAACGCAGTTGTCAATTTCAACCGTAGTCCAAAATAGAAGCAGGTGAATGTCCTCTTCATAACCTCAAAGTCAGGGGTAGAAATAACTCCAAAATATCTGGCAATCAGCAGGACTGCCTGGTTGAGAAATCTGGCAGTCCTGAGAGATATCTGGCTGTCATAAAAATGGCCCAAACAATTTTTAAGCAAAATAACACTACAAACAATATTTTAAAATCGAACAAATTTAATACAAAAGGCGAACATCAAACACATTCATACCCCTGCACCAACAAAATATATACACCAACACCAGAAACATAATTATATACACCTACACCGGAAACATAATTATATACACATAAACACCAAAAACATATGTACACCAACAAGCTCGTTAATCTCACTCTCCCAATCTGGCAAGAGCTGTCGCCAGATAACTGTCACCGCTGTCACTCTCGCTATCACTGCCGTTTTCCTTTCGTTCATCCTCCGAAATGTGCAAAACCATTCTTGGAGCCATGAACAGTATATTCAATATTAACATAAAGGTTTTATTATCACTAGTCATAATACCACAAATATAATATAATAAATTCCCTGCTAATCTCATAAAAAAACTGTGTTGCTGTTTGGCCCTCGTGAATTTAAAAGATGACAATAAATATTAAAATGTTCAGTAATTTACTTCTTGTGTTCTAGGTATAGGCCTAACATAGGCCTATTTGTTCACCTTCTGATATGTATCATAGTTTGCAAAGAATCCCTTGCATGAAAAGCATCAGCATCTACATGATATTTTATTACACAACTAACATAATCTTTACATGTAAAACTTGAATATGGAATTCATTATTTTATGAGCTGAACTGAGCCATGGTAACATAGGCACGAATGGAGATATTTAAATATGGAGTCCATTCAAATAACCATGCTTTCGTCTCTTTCGTCTGTTAAGGATGTTTTTCCATTTACATGTCAAATGTACTCAAATAATAAAGTGCCTAGCAAAAGTACATACTTTTACAAACATGCACATGTAGTGTAGATGTATGGATGGACATTATTTGTAAAGATGTAAACGGATTTCACTTTGTTCTACAAGACTGGAACGTACACAGTGGGCGATAATACGGTATCGAAGCGGCTTACGGCGATTCTATAAAGCTGATAAACAATGTCAGCATTGCCCATGCAATGTGTAGGCCTTGTACTTAGATATTTAATAAACTGTTTTTAATGTTCAGTCATCACAGTAAGACGTGATTTAAATAATTCCAATTCAGGTCATTGTTCAAATCGTTGACCGCGCAGGCGAGCGCCCGGCGGTGTCTGAGCATTAGCTCAGTCTCAGACTCGATTGCAATTAGTTAACTGGCATTGCTATTCATTGTGGTGACTCTGAAAACATTTGAGACAATGCCTAGCCAGAAATAAACCAATTATCCGCACCCAGGAAGCTAAATTACGTACAATTTGTTGGTTTTGGGTGGACTGAAAACTGGAAAAAGCCGGACGCTCCCGCAAATTTGTTCACTTACGTTACAATGAAAGAGATTGGTTCTCCCGCGCGGGAGATCGGGGAAATTGTCTGTAATTGCGGGAGACTTAACATGTATGCCAATAGGGATCGTTGCCGTTGTCGAAGATCGACATTGTTAATATGTGCATTATCAAGTCTACACTAATGAACACGCCAGCCCTGAATGTTCTTAACGATGAAGACATCGTAATATTTGCAAAGTCTGGCATGCCTACAACAGATCCCTGCTATGTTGGCAGACCTTATGGTGGTGTCGCTGTGGCCTGTAAACAGAGGAAGAACATGCAATACACTGAACTGGATATTATGAGCGACAGGATTATTGGCGTAAAAGTGTGCAACAACTCAGATATTGTTGAAATCGTCTTATGTGTCTATATGCCATTTTACAACGGGGAGGCTCACCAGACCGACTGCTATGCTGAAACAATTGATGTGTTACAGAGTGTGATAGAACAGTTTGGAGCCATATGCCCGATACACATAATTGGTGATCTCAATGCTCAATTACCGAAACGACGTCTGTTACATAGACGTTGGTACAGGTTACCAGGATTTAACACACACTCGAGTATGCTCTATGATTTTATAAATGACAATGATTTGTGTGTCGCTGACTTCACCGATCCACAACACGTACAATATACATATTTCTGTGATTCGACAGCCACTTACACATGGATAGATCACTGCCTGACCACATCTCAGAACATTGTGAGCTGCAACATTATACCGCGACATGCTGATAACGTAAGCGATCACTTGCCCCTCTGCCTACAGACCAGAGTTCTCAGCGAACAGTGTCAACCCACGGTGTTATCAACTGATGTCCCGCACAGTGTCACATGCAGATGGGACAACCTAGAGTGTACCAACACGTATCACGATATCCTTCACAGCAAACTATCGACTATGCATATTCTGACGTGTGATGCTAATGATGACAGTGATGCCGTACAGGGGTTCGTCGATTCCTATGTTGTGCAACTGAACGATGCCATGCACGACGCTGTGACAGAAGCAGGGTGCAAACAGAAACACTGCAACAAATCAAAAACATATTGGTGCCCTGAACTCAGCCACCTACGAGACCGTAAACGGTTCTGGTGGCGACTTTGGAATGACAATGATAGACCTCGTGTCGGGGCAGTGTATGAAACGTACAAATATATCAAAAAGGTGTTCCGACGTAGAATTCGGCAGTGCGTAGATCGCTCAGTGAACAATAAACACCAGAAACTCAATGTTATGTTAAAGAACAGGAAACTGTCCGCATTCTGGAATGTAATCAAACAGCGAAGAATTATAAAAGTTAAATCATCTCTATGTGCCACAGATTTTGGTGAATTCTATGGTGATTTTATGCAAGCCTTACCAGAATGTACTGTTGAACAAACTCATGACAAACACATGGTAGAGCAATATTATAGTGATAATTGTTATTTGATGGGCACACATGAGGTACATCAGGATCAAGTCGCCATGGTTATATCCAAACTTAGTAAAAATAAATCACCGGGACTCGATGGTATAACTGCTGAACATCTTATTTATGGCAAATCATCGTTACTGTGTTCACTGCTTGCATCACTGTACGCTATTATACTATCCAGGGCATGCGTACCTACATTATTCACTACTGGTTTAATTGTTCCCATACTAAAGAAATCTACACTTAACGCGAACATTGCAAAGAATTATCGGCCAATTACTCTAAGCTCTATACATACTAAGATGGTAGAAGCACTGATCTTACCAGATACTGATTTATCTGACACTCAGTTTGGATTCCGCGAGAACCGAGGTACAGCATTTGCATGCAACTTACTAAATGATATTACATCTTATTTTAAATCGCAAAACAGCCCTGTGTTCGTAGCCGCCCTTGATGCAGAAAAATATTTTGACTCTATATGTCACGTGTCACTGTTTCTAAAGTTAATTCATGTTTTACCTGTACATGAGTGGTTACTATTGTATAACTGGTATGATAAGCTGAATGCTGTAGTCAAGTGGAACGGTTCATATAGTAAACCGTTTGATGTGACACGTGGTACACGACAAGGAAGCGTTCTCTCGCCGTATCTGTTTAACATTTTTATTAATCAACTTTTATTAGACTTGAATAACTGTGACGCAGGCGTCAGAATAGGTGATACACTGTACAATTCTATGGCTTACGCCGACAATATTACTCTATTCTCAACTAATGTTCAAGATCTACAGAACCTAATTGATGTATGTGATGCATATAGTAAAAGGTGGAAATTCAAATTTGGGGTTGAAAAATCGAAATGCATGATTGTTGGAAAGTTTCCGTTATACCAAGACCCAAAGTGGAGGCTTGGTGACAAATGTCTATGTAATGAAGAATCGCTTAATATACTTGGTAACGTGTTTAATCAGGGTGGTAACAATGCCAGCCATGTCACCAACAGACTAACAAAATGCAGACAGTCATTTTATGGGCTTGGTAATGCCGGTATGTTATACCCAGGAGCCACTCCTGGTGTTCAAGCGTATCTTTATAAATGTATATGTCAACCAACGTTAACATACGGTTTAGAGTGTATGGGCAGCACCGCCATCCAAATGCGTCGACTTGAATCTGCACAGAGTAAATTAATTAAACAAAGTCTTGGATTAAGCAAACTATCCCACAACACAGCCTTACTTAAAGCACTAAATATTGAAAAGATCGAAGATATTGTAAATAGAAATGTTTTATCCTTGTATAGTAGAATATTTAATGTGGAAAGTCCAGCGCGTCGACTGATGCAGCACTTACTGTCTCGTTTTATATGTTATGGTGAAACGGTACCTGGAACCCTGTTGTATAAAGTAGTATCTATGGGCGAGTCACCCAGTAAACGAGCCTTTAATTTAAATCAACATGTACCCCAAAGTAGTGCGACAAATGATGGTCTTGTTGACTCGATTAGACACCTTTTATTTACTGATAATTTTAACAGACCATATTCACATGAACATCTTTTAGTTCATCTCTTAACCACTGCACTCTAATATATTACGCGTCTCTTTATTTTAACTGATATACACAATATACACTGAATTTTATATATTATACCATGCCACTGTATGTATTGTTGTTATTTATTTTATTTTATCAGGTTTTTATTCTCCACCGTGTGTCTTTTATATGTGATTGCACGTATGAATATGTATGTAATGTTTCTTCTCCGGCAACGGAGGCTGAATAAATAAATAACAAATTGTAAAAATATTCCCGAATTTGGTGGGTGTCCGTCGGACTGCCGCTGACGCCATCTTCGGCAGTCCGACCGAATTTCTGGCAGTCCTCGGACTGCCAATACTCAGTTTGTGGCCTGGTCAGTGGATTCAATAAGAACGGTAGAATAGCGCGCAAACCACCATCGCCTAATAGCACACCTTGGTTTTTAATCTTGTCAAAGATTGGTTTCTAGTGCGATTCATTTAACTATTCCAAGATTACAGGTACTTCCGGGCCAGCATGCTACAACACTGGATATGGCCATGCTGGTATCACATGTAAAGGGACAATTAAGTGAGTCTGTTGACGAGGCGCTTTGAGTCTTCCTGGAGTCAACGATCTGATACTAGCCATTTGCGTTTTCCATAGGCGTTATGATGTTTCCTTTATTTCCTATTGAATTTAAATAGACATGTTATCGCACATGTCACAGCATTTTATCCTCCATTGATAGATCTGCCATGGAAATTTCGTGAAATTCTAATACCCCAGGGTCCCACAAACCACGTTTATCCCTGACACCCCTTCATTCCTGCTGGAATCAGAGAGTTGCCTATTGTTTTTACATCACCAATCTAAATGACACATCTATCAATACGCAGACAAACACCGACTGTTATCTGCCATAATTGTACAGCTCTGATGCCACGCTGCACAAAAACATAATTTCTAGTCACTGTGCATTGCAGACATTCAGACAACCTGCATAATGCTATGTCTTGAGGGTACTATTTGGTCGCCCGGGGAATGGCGGACGAACACCTTATTGTGGTCTTACATCATCTCTCACTTGCTACCCAACACGCTCTCGAGAGAACCATTATATGTTTTATTAAAATAATAAACATTTGCTTTTTTCAGGGCCAAGACGATGGAACCCTTTTAACGATCCTTCACACAGTTGACTGGTGTAGCTGAATTGCTATGACCCTGCGATTGTTATCTGGAATATTCCCATGACATCAAATCCAAGAGCAATGAACACTGCAAGCATGCTGGGAATAGAATAGCCTGATTCTGTTCAACGGGGGCTACAGACGCACAACCACAATATGGAGTTTGTTCACCATTCTCCCACTGTCGGAAGAGTTCTCAATAAAAATGACTTTATGCAGGTTGTCTGAATTTCTGTGAGGACTTGTGAAGTGTTGAGTGAGTAGAAGTGATGTATATGTGTAGCGTGGTATGAAGAATACTCGGATACTGATGAGAGAGCTGTTATTCGCAGACGACAGTGCACTGTTTGCACATTCTGCTGAAGAGATGCAGAAAATAGTGGATGTGGACAGGCTACCAAAGCAGGTTCTCTACTCCCAACTGTTTTCTGGTCACAGAAAGAGAGGGCGCCCTCGTCTCCGGTTCAAGAATACCATCAAGAGAAAACTGAAGCCGAGAGACACGAAGACCGACTCATGGACATCACTCTCACACAAGAGAGATAAATGGAGAGCAATAGTCAAGTGATGGAAGCAGTCTTTGTCGCATCGCGACCGACAGCATGATGGTATCAGAGCTGTCATATTATGACAGATGTATGCCGGTGGAATAAAAAAAAAAATTAAAACCCTAGTGGAAATAAACTGACAGGAAACGAACGAAGGAAACGTTATAATGGCCGACTGTTAGAAACTCAAATGTAGTTTTCGTCTGCTAGTTTCATTCAATCCCGAGACATTCTTTCACAACCAAATTATTTTAGTCGTTTAATCTGATTGTATCTACGCACATACCTTGAGTGGTAGTCTCTGCTTCCTTGCTGTCACGTATATTATTACCATGCTCCACTCATCAAGACACGTAATGAAGAATGGATGTAACGTGGTGAGCCATGCCCAAGAAGGGATTGATTATACTCGAAACCAGAATCACCATCTCTAAGCAGGTACACAACACGTTGTCTTGCTAGCTATTTTCCACACTATTATAAAAGGAAAATCGCGTAAACATCACACTAACAGAAGGCTCAACAATTAATAGCGGCAACGCCTATTTTGTGTGCAGTAGAAAGAATATCAAACCACTGATTTTTAAACACCGGTCTTATTAAGCTAGGTACACAGTTTACATAGACGGCGCAATGGATTTTTTAAGGATGAGACCATCTTTTACAAGAAACAACTTACAACCCTTACACGGGAATATGTTCTTCACACACACGCACACGCACACGCACACGCACACGCACACGCACACGCACACGCACACGCACACGCACACGCACACGCACACGCACACGCACACGCACACGCACACGCACACGCACACGCACACGCACACGCACACGCACACGCACACGCACACGCACACGCACACGCACACGCACACGCACACGCACACGCACACGCACACGCACACGCACACGCACACGCACACGCACACGCACACGCACACGCACACGCACACGCACACGCACACGCACACGCACACGCACACGCACACGCACACGCACACGCACACGCACACGCACACGCACACGCACACGCACACGCACACGCACACGCACACGCACACGCACACGCACACGCACACGCACACGCACACGCACACGCACACGCACACGCACACGCACACGCACACGCACACGCACACGCACACGCACACGCACACGCACACGCACACGCACACGCACACGCACACGCACACGCACACGCACACGCACACGCACACGCACACGCACACGCACACGCACACGCACACGCACACGCACACGCACACGCACACGCACACGCACACGCACACGCACACGCACACGCACACGCACACGCACACGCACACGCACACGCACACGCACACGCACACGCACACGCACACGCACACGCACACGCACACGCACACGCACACGCACACGCACACGCACACGCACACGCACACGCACACGCACACGCACACGCACACGCACACGCACACGCACACGCTCCCGCACCCGCAACACACACACACACACACACACACACACACACACACAAACACACACACACACACACACATCCCTCTCTCTCTCCTCTTCTCTCATTTTTATCCCTCCCTCCCTCCCTCCCTCCCTCCCTCCCTCCCTCCCTCCCTCCCTCCCTCCCTCCCTCCCTCCCTCCCTCCCTCCCTCCCTCCCTCCCTCCCTCCCTCCCTCCCTCCCTCCCTCCCTCCCTCCCTCCCTCCCTCCCTCCCTCCCTCCCTCCCTCCCTCCCTCCCTCCCTCCCTCCCTCCCTCCCGCCCTCCCTCCCTCCCTCCCTCCCTCCCCCCTCCCTCCCTCCCGCCCTCCTTCCCTCCCTCCCTCCCTCCCTCCCTCCCTCCCTTCCTCCCCCTCCCTCCCTCCCTCCCTCCCTCCCTCCCTTTCTATCTCTCTCTCTCACACACACACACACACACACACACACACACACACACACACACACACACACACACACACACACACACACACACACACACACACACACACACTCACTCACTCACTCACTCACTCACTCACTACATCACTCACTCACTCACTCACTCACTCACTCACTCACTCACTCACTCACTCTCTCTCTCTCTCTCTCTCTCTCTCTCTCTCTCTCTCTCTCTCGTACCCCTTTTTCGCGTCTCATCCTCCCTTTCTTCCCTGGTAATGAGATGTGATTTTGTCCAAATCCCAAACGTCACCGAACTGGTAACCGTAGCAAAATGAACTTGGAAATACGCTACCAAACACATACACTAACAACAGGTGTTCGCCAGTTTTGCACCATGCAGGATGTGGATAGGCAAATTAAATGTTGTTGCATTGTGTGTTTGCCTGGATATAAAGAGGCAAGTTCATTTCCTTTATTGATAATCCGAATGTTAATCTCGTGGTTGTGACCACTAATCAAGGTGATCACAATGACGAACTCTATTAACAGTTACAAGGGTGGATCCAAGGCCATAGTCTGAGGGAAGTAGTTGTGTACACTGAAATGCTGGTTTCACTGCTATATCGCTGTAACAGAAGAGGCTCAGAGGCATGTCCAGAATTTAGAATTACATTTATTTGTTGTGGAGTACCATTACCGCATACGTTACCCCACAAAGCCACAGCAGTGTAGTAACTACTCGACCAACCTTCACGGACGGTAAATGTAGAACGCAAATCTGGGTGTCTTTTATAATTGACTTCACACGCCTAATCGCCTATGTATTTCAAATAGTAAATTCGGATCTCTGAAATATGTTCTCTATCGGCACAGTCGGTTTTCAATCGTTTTAGAACAATAGCTCTGGCCAAACATGGATACACCACCTTCAGTGGAGTGGTGTACTAACCAGTGACCACCACTGGGGCGACTGTTCCTGGCCTCATCTAAGTACGTCTGTGGTCAAGACATCAACATATAATTACATCGTAATCGCCACGTATGAATTTGAAATCACAACTGCACAGTTGTATGCCCATATCATAATGCGTATAATCAGTTAAGTAATCGCACGTAACAATCGAAACACAAAACACGCAACCGCTTGGTTTGAGATGATCCCTTTAATTGCTAAGCCACGATTCGCACGCGCCGGCCAGACCAGCGCTGTCTTTATGCGCTGATCCATTCGTGCCGGGTGAAACCGCTCGCACTGAGCGCTTATTGAACTCCTTTGCA
The DNA here is from genome assembly GCA_964017155.1 of Oasisia sp. SBJ-2009. Lineage (NCBI taxonomy): Eukaryota > Metazoa > Annelida > Polychaeta > Sabellida > Siboglinidae > Oasisia > Oasisia sp. SBJ-2009. The sequence goes on from OZ024859.1 coordinate 4,250,543, forward strand.
GACGTAAGTGGCCGCCTAACAATGCACACCCGCGGATCTCCACGGATGGCTAATTAAGTACGCCAGCGAGTTTGGCCGCGCGTGACGCTACTGACTCGGTAAGCGACTAGCCAGCGACGGGGCTCCGTATAAACTGATCTACGGGAGCACGCGCGCACAGTTTCATCCGTCCTGTGCCGCGAAATTACAGGCGCCGTTTACGCGGGAAATGTAATTCCCAGGGAGTGGCTCGTGCCGGCCCGATTGACGGGAGATGTCACCGGCACACGTGGATTATATTAACGGCAGCCGACTGGAACGTCGATGGACATATTACCGGACGTCCAGCGCTGATTGTTGCCGTAGCGTCGGCTGAAGGTGCGCGCAATCGCTGACAGGTTTCTGAAAACGCCACCGTTTCCGGTTGTCATAGCAACACGCGGTGACGTAGTAAGACCCTGGACCGCGGTGGTGACGTAGGTGAAAAATTAGGGGTGGTGCAAGTGAATACCAATCCATTCCCCACTGAGTAGAGGATTCACTCAGTGCGGGCGGCAGTTTCTTTTTGTAGGGATCTGTAGGACGCCTGGTTTGTGTCTGGACGCTGCACGATGCTATCAAGGCAGGAACGTGGATAGCTGTGATGTACCAGTCAGGTAGGTACAGACGACCGAGACGACGGACATCGACCACGTAGGTGCGTCTCTCTTCACTGAGGACACCCGCTCAAGATGAAGTGTCTAGCAGAAGTGCTGCTGGTTCTACTGGCGGCGATATCCGACGCCCTCGCGGTGACGTCACCGGAAGTCGTCAGCGCGTTCGTGCGCCTGTCGTTCGACCCGCAGCCGCTGTCGCTGCCACCGGGCGCGCGCGGCGTCGTGCGGGTGACGGCGACGGTCGACGACAGTCGCGGCGCTTCCGGTCACCTGCCGCTCGAACTGCGCATGCACGCCGTCGACCCGTCCACCGCTGACGTCATCACCACGACTCCGCGCCGGCGCACTCTGCTCACCTCCACGCACACACGCTTCAACGTCACCGTCGTCGGTCGCGAGCTGGGACGCACGCGCGTCGCGTTCTTCCTCTCCGGAAACGCGTCATCGTCGTCGGAGAACGCGTCGTCGACGGCGGCCATCTTACAGGCATGGCGACTTCCGCCCCGCTACCACCTGCGCGTCGTCGTGCGCAATGCCCCCGCCCGCGCAGAGGTCTACCTGAACGCCATGGCCCTACTTATGATCGGCGTCAACCTCATCGGCATCGGCGGTCAGGTCGACTCGGTCGAAGTGGTCTACCTCGTGAGGAGGCCCCTGTCGCTGGCCGTCGGACTCTTCTGTCGATTCGGCGTAATGCCAGCCGTGAGTACCTCTATCGTAGCCTACGACCAACGTCAAATAAAGCTTAGTGGCTAAACCTGCTCATTTCGACAGTGCTGACATCTCGCGAGTAGACACCCTTGTTGATCGTACTTAAGCCGACTATAACTCGCCTAACTAAATGATCAGTCGATACGCTAATGTGTTCAGATATGTTTACGTTGCACGGTAGTGGCGTTTCGCGGCAGTGTATATTGGAAAGGAAAATTGCTATTCCCTTGACCGAGATGCACATTCATAGAATGTTAGTTAGCTATTCAGAAAATATAACGCTCTGGCCATTTGCCGTTAACAAGACATGATATCAAAGACAATTGCTGAATTATGTACGCCAAAATGTCATGATTTCTATCTAGTTTGCGGGTAACGTTATCATCATAAAAACTCAACATATCAACTGGCTGTGATTTATGACGAATATTTGGGCATTTTTATTATACAAAATGCCGTACTAGTTGCATATTAATACAACATTTATGTACCGTTGTACGCTCCATGTAGTGATGCTGTTTTGTGTTATTGAAAAGGCACATGGCATCTAAATTTGTATCCATCGATACATCGACCGATCAGATATTGAGATAAGATTTTAGTGCCCCGATGCATAGATAAACGTGTTAGTTAGACAGTCTGCAGCCTTTTTCTGTCCAGTCCTTGATTAAAGGATATGGTGAGAGTCGCACGTCTACCCGCCACAGTCTGGGAGCTGTGCACACATCTATCATTATATATACTGATATCCCAGATTGTGGCAGGTAGACGTGCGATTCTCACCAGATATATATATATGTGTGTGTGTGTGTGTGTGTGTGTGTGTGTGTGTGTGTGTGTGTGTGTGTGTGTGTGTGTGTGTGTGTGTGTGTGTGTGTGTGTGTGTGTGTGTGTGTGTGTGTGTGTGTGTGTGTGTGTGTGTGTGTGTGTGTGTGTGTATTTTCTGAACACTATATTCAGAAACAGTGTTTTTGTCTAATACAAACTGAAATGAACCACACCGCACTGTTAACCAGCATAGATAACAGATTACATTACTAAATTAAATCTTCGCTGCACAAGTTCGGCTCATAGCCACATGTAACAATTATACTAATACTAATAAATGACATTTTACCAGCCTCTATCGGCAATTACAAAGTGACCAGTATATTTAGAATTACCACGACTTGTTACTGAATAATTTAGTCAAAACCGCCGGCAGAAAAACATACATAATCGGGTATTACATTATCCTTTTCAACTGTTGGCCCTGTACCATTTTAGTATAAATGTTTTATAGCGAACCATGGTTGATGTATCGCGAAAATAGAATAGACCAATCCGCGGCTACGGGCGTTTTGCTGTATCTGTATCGATCTGTGGGGGGTCGTTGTTTATAACATTTGAATGCTGACGGTAAACATTGAAGTGGGACAGATTACTGCGATGACGCCGTAATATCGAAGATGTGTAGCAAATCAACATTTGCCGGTTACGTCGAATCGACAGCGATAGCCATCGTTCGTGGCGGCTTCGGATGATGTGTACGTGATGACACATATAGATAACTGACGGATCCTAATGGCCTCGAGTGGCCAGAAATAACCATCAGCCCGGGCAGTACAACATGGAGAGTTTATCTGATTTGTCAGTCCGTCCATTGCCTCTTAATCTATCCCTTGAGAGAAGGGTCACGTCATGAGTCGTTCACGCTATATCGACTATACGTAGCCGTATTTATTTTACAACCATCTTATGCTGTCCATGGACACAGTGGTCATGAACAATTGCTGGACACAGATAGGGTAGCCTAGGGAGGCACAACACGCTTCAGTTACACCCTTTGAGGGGTGAAACGTGAAGAGGAGAAAGTATTGTTGCCAACACGGAAGGGTTATGGTAGCTTAGTTATGTGAAGAACGCACTTACCGAGGAAGCTGTCACTGCATCTACCGCAGAACTGTTCCAGAGAGCCGCCATCCCAGTCATTCAATCATTGACATTATAGTAGATTGTTTTAGTGGTACTCGTCGACTGCCTGTTTTTTAATTTAATGTACTAATAATTTTATTTCTCTATTTATTATAATATTGTATTAACTTATTATTTTAGCTCAAAGTGTCGTATCCTTTACACTGCATATCACCGTGAAATGTAATGTACAAATAATTTATTTATCTATTTATTGTAGTTATTTTAATTTATTCATCGTTTTAATGTACACTTAATGTGCAGTTAATTGTATTTATCTATTTGTCATATTTATTAACTTATTACTTTAGCACACACGTTACAACTGCAGGATAGTGAAACATCACTTTCTAGCAGTAAACTCTAGAAGTCTTAAAGTCTTGAAGAAGACATGGAAAGAAAGGGAGGACATAAGATACGGAGTGGACATGAAGACAGAGGGGAAGTGAGCGACAGGGAGGCCCAAGTTGAGATGGCACAATGAGGGAAGATTTAAAGGCATGGCAGATAAGAAGAAGATGGAAGAATGGACTCAGAACACGGAGACATGGAAGAGATTGCGCGAGGCCCCACCATTCTGTACAGGGTGAAGGATGAAAAAGCGAGAACACCTTTGAAGCTCCGGAAAAACGTCGACTCAGCCGCTATTCTATCTCCCGTCGTAGCGCTGTCTCGGATCGTGCCACTGGAACCGTGAGGATCAGTATTCAAAATATTTTAAAATCAGCTTTCAGATTCTTACATGGAGGTGTACGCAAGGGGCACATTCAAAATGGTCTAGAGAAAATACATATAATAGACCAAAACTAAGGGACCCTAGTAATGAAATGAAATGTAATAACAAAAACTGCGGTTGAACAGCATTTGAGAGCAAGAGGTTGAAATGAGTTCAGACTGAAGTGTTTAAAATAATGTATGTATGTGTGGGATGATAGCAGTGTCTTCTTTTGTGAATGTTCTGAAGACGTGTTGATTTAGAATCTCCGCTGCTTCCCTGTCGCTTTGAACCAAACTGCCTGTACAGTTGACCTATATCACCACTGGTGTTTGTTCCATTTCTGATGTAAAATAATTATGTATGTCGAGATCTCATTCCTTCGTCGGTCAGACTCCTGCCCATCCTATTCCCGTCTGCACCGTAGCGTGATTTCTCCACCGGGGCCGGGATCAGTTGTTACAGTTTACCGTAGACAGAGGATCAGTGTCGACAGCTCTCCGATGGCTGACTAGACGGTAGATCGATGAATGAAAGCACGAATAAATATAACAATTTTTGTGTTGCATGTCACTAATCGCACCTGCACTCGGATAACAAATCTGACCCATTCACTGCCTCCCGTCAAGTATCTTACACAGAGGGTAAACCCAATATTATATAATAATAATAATAAAATAGAAAGAAGAAGAAAGCTTTATTTGTCATTCTCAACATGCATGTACATTACATGTTAAATATGAATGCGTTCTAGCGTTGAATCAAGTAGTGCTACATACAATAAAAATATGATAAATATGTATATGTATATATATATATATATATATATATATATATATATATATATATATATATATATATATATATATACATATATATATATATATATATATATATATATATATATATATATATATATATATATATATAATTATATATATAAATTTTATATATAAATTATGTGTATATATATATATATATATATATATATATATATATATATATATATATATAAAACGTTCCTTAAACTTATAAATAAAAATATTATTGTGTTAAGCTAATAAATAAATAAGTAAATAAAATAATTTATAAAATAGAATGCGTTCAAATTATATTTCAAATTAAATAAATACATAATTTTTATTAAAAATAAAAAACAATTCTATTAAAATTATATTAAAATTATATTTCAAATGATATTTAAAATTATTATATTACCCGGACTGTCGAATCGAAGTCGGCCAAAGGTAAAAATAATGTATTGGTTCTTACTTTGTCGCTCGCTGACTGGATGTAAGCGAGCGTACATCGCTTGTGTTTGATTTTGAACGTTAACCTGTTACGTCAACACTCGATGCTTGAGTCAGTCATGTGCAGAACTGCAGCGTGCTGCCATTTAGTTGATAACACGAACCTTCACTGCACGCACCGTTACTTTGATCTATTTCACCTGTAAATGTTACGCCTTGCCATTTCCATTAAATGATGAGGTAATTCATTCTCGGTGCTCTGGATATAAGGAATGATAGTGGAATTTCCAAGGAGAGAACGTTTTCCAGTGATGATTTTAGATAGCCCGAAACGACTTTCGTAATTATGGAGCGCGGCTGGAAATTAGTGAGAAATATAGAGAGCGGGGGGGGGGGGGTAGAGAGAAGATAGGGCGACAAGGGAAGGTAGGAAATGGGAGAGGCATGGCGGGAGAGGGAGGAGAATAAAAGGAAAGAGGAGAGATGGAACTAGGAGGGTGGGTTGTGAGGAATTGAGATGAACAAGGATAACCAGTTACAGCGGCCTAGTCTGTAATTACAACACTACAAATATGTGGATCCTGTGTCCCGAAGACGCCAGGAGGCCGGACAACGTTTCCAGCGACATGTTTTCTCGATAATATGTTATAGCTGTGAGTATGACTTACACCCACACACAGCAGTGTTGCATCTACCCAGGATTTCAGAAATAAATGGCGTCCAGTTCAACTCAGTCATCCATTCGTTTCAACGCTACATAAACACGTAGTGGCGCAATGAGACCTCTAGGAGACACGCCAGAGACTGGCTGTGCCATGATGTTCCTTTGAGTAAGCCACTCGTCATATATCAGTTAGAAACAAACAGGTCATCCGTCATATTGAATGGAGAACGTCTCTAGCGACATTTCTTCTGCTGGCAACGTAATATGCCGTAACGTAGACTGACTGGAGATTTCACCCAACCGGACGGAGTGTGAGGCTGCCGTCAGCCTTTGTTACCTCGCCGACTGCCTGCCTCGCCGACGCTGTATCGCCTCAACCTGTCGCCTCGGTGAGCCAGGCGCCGTGAGTTAGCAGCCATTGTGAAGCCTTCACTACCGCCTATAGCCTTCGTGACACAGGCGCCGTGAGTTGGCAGCCATTTTGAAGCCTTCACTACCGCCTATGGCCTCGGTTACCCAGGCGCCGTGAGTTGGCAGCCATTGTGAAGCCTTCACTACCGCCTATAGCCTCGGTTACCCAGGCGCCGTGAGTTGGCAACCATTGTGAAGCCTTCACTACCGCCTATAGCCTCGGTTACCCAGGCGGGTGAGTTGGCAGCCATTGCTAAGCCTTCACTACCGCCTACAGAAAATCGGCTCTAAAACATTCAAAATTAAACTTATACTGAAACATGTAACACACAAAATAAACGTAATGCATATGTTTCTTTGTTACTGTATTCATATATTTTTTCATTGTCTACTTTTTGTGTGTACAGATATTTTTTAACTAAATTTCTTTATCAAGATCATATATACTATATAAACATTTATTATTATTATATACGTAAACGTAAGCCTTTTTATTTATCTAAAATCGTGATGTCATCTGACGGCTTCGAGTAGTGACACTACATCACCATGACATGAATTTCTCAAGAGTACCTTCTCGGCGAAGTCATGCGAGAGTTGGCTACGCGATACTACCTAATCTGCCGTCCATACATCGTTTCCGGCTCTACTGGCGCAAGACCGTCATTGCCTTCAACGGCAGCTGTCTTATCGCGAGCATCTCGTTGCTCGCGCCGATAAACATTCCTTCCGGAAACGAGAATGGTACACTCTAGTCAAAACGGTTGAGTGGTCGACCAACTGGAGTGGTGGACCGACCGGAGAGTTCTCGATTAGAACCGTCAGTGGAAATTAAACCGGCAATGCCGAACGCCGAGTCCCCTGGCAATTTCCGTTATCGCCTTCTGCAGTTCTGGCACCGGGAAAGTCGGCCGATATTATTTTCGACTGCGACGATAGACGAAGACCTACACGTGTGTTCATTTCGATATGGGACACACACTCGTGTTCTCGTGTATGTGTCTTATTAAAATTATATTTCATATAGTGTATATAGGTCAAATTTATGTTTAGATGTTTCTGCTTGTGTATAGTTTCTTGATAGTGAATATACCCTTCTTCAAGCGTAGGTTCCTTCTACATTATTCCAGGTCGTACGAATACTTACTTCTTTAAGACATTCATGTTATTTATTTCTATTTATTTTGTTTATCACATTTCGTCTTGTGCGCGATATCTTCTTTGCGTACCTTTCCTTCTACACCGATTTCTTTTGATACAATTCTCCATGTTCATGTGCACGTGACGTTGTCTGAATGCACATTTTGCTTCCTAAGACAGTCTCTTTTATTCGAACAGAAAAAAGAGGCAATAGTGCAGACAATATACGGCTGGTCCAGTTCATTTTCGAAATTGCGTTTGGTCGTTTTACGCACATGCGTTGCTTGTTGATGAGGTCCAAACGACACGAATCGACTCAGTGACGGAAACCATAACAATAAACATTTCTAAGAACGTTCCAAGTGCTGCCAAGACTCTAATATAATACCGTTGTATCGCACAGTGCCCTTTAATTAACTCTCACTGACATCAGTAACCCCTTGCGGGAATTTTATATCGGCGTGTCTATTCTACGACGTAAGTTACAGCGCTTCGTAATATCCGACATTAAAGCGATCAGTATTCAGCCTCGCGCGCATCGACGATGCAAGGCGAAAGCTGAACTACAGGTCACGCGGTACGCCAACGTAAAACAGGTTGGTTTATTGATGATCAAATGTAGGCAATTGGTATAAGAGGAAAAAAGTAATGTTAGCCCGCGGTCGTAAAATAAGACCAAACCCGTTAAAGAAGATTAAATCCATCAGAAAGTTAGTCCTCTCACTTTTCATCCGCCATTACCTTTACTTCAACCACTTATGGATCAGGCAAGGATTGGCGGAATCTTCGCTAAAAATTGTGATAGTGACGTAAGCAATCCGTGACGTACTGGATACATCAGATACCATTGGACAAACATATGATGTTCGAACGTGCATGCGCCAGTGACGTAAGCGCATAAGTTTCAAGATGGCAGCGCCCTGAATCCAACATGGAGTGTTTCTGGTATAAGTATACTATAAATGAATTGTTTATTAACGAGCCTTGTGCACAATTACTATGCACAACCAATATATTATACATATGCAGGTAAATACTGTGAATCTCTCACTGACTGGAGTATCCCTTTAAGATATGCTAGACGGTTTATGTCGATGGCTATGTCTTGCTGACTCACACATAATCTATACTAATTGAAACTCTATAGGCCAATACAAACAGGTGAAATATAACATCTACTCTATATACTCGATCTACTCTACTCTATTCCATTCTACTGCATTCTGGTCTACAATCCTCTATTCAACTGTAGGCTCTACTATGTTCTATATATACTCTTCTCTTCAATATTCTATTCTACTTAACTCTTCGCCTAACTCATGTCGCCTGCCACCCCTTCGGCTCTGTCCGTTTTTCTGTTCCCGATGGACTTCAAAGCTCAATTAACATTAAACAAACAATTATGCTATTTCATACTCATGATCAATGTTCATGTGACGTCTTGCAAGCGGTCTCCGTTGCCGTTGTCGCGCTTACATTTTTCCGATCGTTAAAACCTTTCCGATTTACGTTTCTGCGCATGCGCGTATCTAGGGGATAAACGTAAGCGCTACCTACGATGGTCGCGCTTACATTTTTCCGGTCGTTAAAAACGTTCCGATTGACGTTTCTGCGCATGCGCGCATCTAGAGGCGCGCGCGACAGCGCTAGCTAGCTACGCTGGTTGTTGCTCACGTGTATTTGGGAGTTTGAGCGTTATAGCATGGACTAATTGGACCAGTGACAGCGGATAACAAAGCGCTGTCACTGGTTACGATTGATTGTGCTAGGATTTACTGCTACATCTTTAGTAAATAAAAATATAGTAGTTATTGCTTCGTATACAAAGCTGTATTGTTTATTTATCTTTAATATTAATAGTAATTGGATGGATAAATAAATAGTTGCACCAAGTTTGGCATAACAAAGTTTTGTAATTTGTTGTGTGATAAGTGGCTTAAATATGCATTTAACGCGTACACAGGAGGAAAATAATGACTTATACATTAACCATCTTTATATTATACTGACCAGTTTCCTCTAGTCTACGTTTAAATAATTACAGACTTTACTGAAGTAACATGATATATATTTGTTACATTTATTAAAATAACATCATGATCATCGTCTTACCTTCAGGAGTAAATGTGAAAAGATAATGTTAGTTATGTTCAGTGATGTTTTGTTGAAATGAATCCATACTGATATTTTATTGTATTCTGAATTTACTTCTTGAATAAGCCTGTAGCAGTTGTGTGTAAGTGAAACATATTGATGTCCTCTATAAATAGCACATAATTTTATTGTTTTAATACTGGCCTCTAAGTATAATATGAACATAACTGGACCCAGTACAATTCTTTGTGGTATAACTCATGTGGCCGCCATTACCTCTGAACTGGATTGATTAAGCAAACACTGTTGCCTAGTTCATTGTTGAAGCACAGTAGACACACAATTAATCCTCATTCAATAACAATTTATTGTAAAAATAAAAATAATCCAAAATCCAATCTATCTTGCGTGGCTGTGGCTAAATTGAAATACATGCTGTATATAAAAAATCAATGAATTCTTGGGATAAAAAAATTAAAACATTCCTCTTAAAGCAAGATAATTGTACATAGATCGTCCGTATAAAATGTTCAAGATCACATCACATAATGACTAAAAATAAACATATATGCAACCAATCATGCATGCATATTTTTAAAACTGCAATATGCATTAAAGTGGTTAGATTTCACGATTCCACAAAAATGTATTGCCAATTTGTTTTAAAGTGTCTTATGTTATTTATTTACTGCTAAAATTGAAACTGTTTATTTACTTTTTGAAAAATATGCATGCATGATTGGGTGCATATAGGTTTATTTTTAGTCATTATGTGATGTGATCTTGAACATTTTATAATCTGAGACATTATATGAGCAGTGGCGTGCACCATCCAGCTGTAGCCAAGCATGACAATGTCCAGAGAAGGGTACACTCAGCAGCGCTGAAGCATACTTTAAAAAGTGTGTTCAAACAGGCTAAATTCGAGTCGACTCAGTCAGTGGCAGTGCTGACTCGACATCATCAAACGTTCATCACAAATAATACTAATTATTATATTAAGTAACGTCATTTGCATCGGAATATAACTATTGGGTTGCATTAACTAAGTCGTTTATGTAGAGTAGAAATGATACAGCAATGATAGGAGTGAGCCCTGCACCAGTGCATGGTCGTGTGTGTTTTCAATATCTTTATTTCAGATTGTCATAGTACATACAGATGTCCACATAAACACTAAAAAAACAAGTGACTATAGAAAAATATAAAAGTATTGCACATGGTAAATAGAGAAAAAAACATTGCACAATGGTACATTCCAGACTGGTACATTAAATCAAAAACTATTATGTATATACAACATTTTGATCCAATGTCGTCTTATCCTGGATTGCCATTTTATATCACTGTTGATAATTGCAATTACCAACTTATTATAAGAGCATCAAGTCTCCGCATGAATTTATATACAAGGTTTCTAATTACAGCTTTACTATCTGGTACATGGTATTCTACAAACATGGTGGAGGCACTGCAATATTTAGGCTAATTCAGCAATAAGCGAAACACATTATTGTAAGCCACATGAAGATTATGTATACTTGCTTCTGTGTAATTCCACCACAGCTGAGCAGTATACATGGGAGAGCAGAAAGTTCTAAGCAAAGTCAGCTTCACTTCAGTGGAACACATGTAAAATTTCCGCAATTGTATATTACCCCTAGCATATAGTTGTCGGCATTGGCGTAAGATATCTTTGTCATCATGTAATGTCTTAGAAATAAAGTGACCCAAATATTTCACATTATCCACCTCCTGGATTGTTTCACCATTAATCTTAAATGATGGAACATCAACATTGTTCATATAATTTTATTAGTTACTTTTAAATATTAACACAGCACTTTTCTTGGAGTTGTACTTGATATCATGATTTAACCCATAGAGTCCACATACCTGCATCAATTCAGACCGTCCTGATACAGATGGAGACATAATTACCAAGTCATCAGCATACATAAGATGGTTGATAGTTGTACTACATATTACACACCTTGTGTTACATTTGTTTAAAGCTATGGTTAAATCATCCATATATATATATTAAAAAGGTGTGGTGAGAGTATACCACCTTGCCTGACACCATTTGTAACACCAAAATGTTCCGACAATTTGCCTGACCATCTTATACACATAGTCTGATTCGAATACCAATATATAAGCAGTCTAACAATATATCCAGGCACTCCCCTGTCAATCAACTTTTGAAATAAGATAGAATGTTTCACTCTGTCAAAGGCTTTAGACACATCTAAAAACATGTAAACATAGAGACTCCTATGCCTGTCAATAACTTCCTTTAAGACATAAATACACAAGTCAGTCCTGTGTTTTTTTCTCAAATCCAAACTGATTGGACATTGTTGACCGCGTAACTGACATTCTGTCTAACAATATGTTTTCAATTTTGTTGACACAATACTAGCTAATGCAATAGGTCTATAATTGTCTTTGCTGTTAATCTTGCTACATTTATCTTTGATAATAGGAACCAGCACAACAGATACAACAGATAACAAAGAACTAGGTAAAAACCCATGTACAAAAAACCCAGTTATACACATAGCAAGTAAAGGCACAATGCGCTTATCACAATGTTTAAGGTTTTCAGCATATACACCATCCATACCATCAGTCTTATTTATATCTAGGCATTTAATGGCATTTTCAACTTTGCTAATTTCCACAACTACCGGGGTATGTCATTTGTATATTTGGAATCACATTTGATCTGTTGAATGTCTATATCCCAAATACAATTAAAAAGCTGTTTAAAATGAGGCCGCCATAATTCAGTTATTTCAAAAACATACCACTAACATCCTCAACACTATTAGGTAAAGGTTTACAGGTAAATGGCGGTCTCATTTTAAACAGCTTTTTAATTGTATTAGGGATATAGACAACAGATCAAATGTGATTCCAAATATACAAATGACATAGTTGTGGAAATTAGCGAAGTTGAAAATGCTATTAAATGCCTAGATATAAATAAGACTTATGGTATGGTTTGTGTATATGCTGAACACCTTAAATATTGTGATAAGCGCATTGTGCCTTTATTTGCTATGTGTATAACTGGTTTTTTTGTACATAGATTTTTACCTAGTTCTTTGTTATCTGTTGTGCTGGTTCCTATTATCAAAGATAAATGTAGCAAGATTAACAGCAAAGACAATTATAGACCTATTGCATTAGCTAGTATTGTGTCAAAAAAAATTGAAAACATTGTTAGACAGAATGTCAGTTACGCGGTCAACAATGTCCAATCAGTTTGGATTTAAGAAAAAACACGGGACAGACTTGTGTATTTATGCTTCTAAATCCTTTGACAGAGTGAAACATTCTATCTTATTTCAAAAGTTGATTGACAGGGGAGTGCCTGGATATATTGTTAGACTGCTTATATATTGGTATTCGAATCAGACTATGTGTATAAGATGGTCAGGCAAATTGTTGGAACATTTTTATGTTGCAAATGGTGTCAGGCAAGGTGGCATACTCTCACCACACCTTTTTAATATATATATATGGATGATTTAACCATAGCTTTAAACAAATGTAACACAAGGTGTGTAATATGTAGTACAACTATCAACCATCTTATGTATGCTGATGACTTGGTAATTCTGTCCCCCATCTGTATCAAGACTGTCTGAACTGATGCAGGTATGTGGACTCTATGGGTTAAGTCATGATATCAAGTACAACTCCAAGAACAATGCTGTGTTAATATTTTAAAAGTAAATATAAGAAAAATATTGAAGTTCCATCATTTAAGATTAATGGTAAAACAATCCAGGAAGTGGATAATGTGAAATATTTGGGTCACTTTATTTCTAATACATTACGTGATGACAAAGATATCTTACGCCAATGCCGACAACTATATGCTAGGGGTAATATGCTATTGCGGAAATTTTACATGTGTTCCACTGAAGTGAAACTGACTTTGCTTAGAACTTTCTGCTCTCCCATATATACTGCTCAGCTGTGGTGGAATTACACAGTAGCAAGTATACATAATCTTCATGTGGCTTACAATAATGTGTTTCGCTTATTGCTAAATCAGCCTAAATATTGCAGTGCCTCCACCATGTTTGTAGAATACAATGTACCAGATTGTAAAGCTGTAATTAGAAACCTTGTATATAAATTCATGCAGAGACTTGATAAGTAATAATAAGTTGGTAACTGCAATTATCAACAGTGATATAAATAAAATGGCAATCCAGGATAAGACGACATTGGATCAAAATGTTGTATATACATAATAGTTTTTGTTTGAATGTACCATTGTGCAATGTTTTTTTTCTCTATTTACCATGTGCAATACTTTTATATTTTTCTAGTCACTTGTATTTTGTTAATGTTTATGTGGACATCTGTATGTACTATGTCTATGACAATCTGAAATAAAGTTAAAGATATTGAAAACACACACGATCATGCACTGATGCAGGGCTCACTCCTATCGTTACTGTATCATTTCTACTCTATATAAACGACTTAATTAATGCAACCCTATACTTATATTCCGATGCCAATGACAACGTTACTTAATATAATAATTATTATTATTTGTGATGAACGTTTGACGCTGTCGATAATCTTATTACTGATAACTGGACTCTGCTCCTGAGAGGCTGAGTCAGCACTGCCACTGACTGGGTCGACTCGAATTTAGCCTTTTTGAACACACCTTTTAAAGTATGCTTCAGCGCTGCTGAGTGTACCCTTCACTGGACATTGTCATGCTTCGCTACTGCCGGGTGGTGCACGCCACTGCTCATATAATGTCTCAGATAACTGTAAAACATCTCAGAAACTACAAACTTTCGCCGGTTAACAAAATAGTTGACACGCGCATGCGCAGAAACGTCAATCGGAACGGTTTTAACGGTGGGTGCCGCGGGGTGGGAAAAGTAAACATCCCGCATAGCAACCAATGTCGTATCTGACTCGCGCATGCGCAGAAACGTCAATCGGAAAGGATTTAACGCCGGAAAAACGTAAGCGCTACACCGTACTTGACTAGTGCAGCTGGTTGACGTGACGTCACTGTTTATGACGTAATTCGCAAACACGTGGTTGGATAGACAAAAAACACTGGTTTAATATTGCAAATCAGTGTATAAATGACGTGGATAGCATAAATTCCACTAGCTGAATGAATTCTTCGTCCCTATGCCCCGCAACCAGGTCAACGTATTTTCGTTTTTTTCTTCACGTTATCCATAATGTGTGCTACGTCACCAGAAACGCGTACTATGGCAAGGCCAAATGTTGGTCCCATTTGTCTCTCTGTCAGACACATTTAGTTTGACCAAAATCAACGAATAACGCTATCAACATGCATGTGAATAATAAATGATCAAAGAGATTCCCGCTAAGAAACTGAACATGTCGCTAATATGGGGGCCACCGACATAATACTAAACAAATATCTGATAACAATTTGTACAGTTAAGAATGCAAAGAATAGCAATAATAATAACAAAACATTATATGGTATACTCAATATACAGGTTAGAGAAAGACGACTTGGAGCCTTCCTATGTGAGTCTTCTACTGGTTTCTGCAGTAAACGTCAGGTTGACTAGCTGCATCATCGTTCTCCACGCTGCGAGTTCCCCAGCATCTGGAGGACAGGGGAAAGTGTATCAGGCTAACTCACCTCATATTGTGATGTATACAGTGTTGTCGAAATAAATACTCTCTGTATGTATGTGTTTCTGCTGTCTGTTTGTCTGTTTGTCTGTTTGTCTGTTTGTCTGTTTGTCTGTTTGTCTGTTTGTCTGTTTGTCTGTTTGTCTGTTTGTCTGTTTGTCTGTTTGTCTGTTTGTCTGTTTGTCTGTTTGTCTGTTTGTCTGTTTGTCTGTTTGTCTGTTTGTCTGTTTGTCTGTTTGTCTGTTTGTCTGTTTGTCTGTTTGTCTGTTTGTCTGTTTGTCTGTTTGTCTGTGTGCATGTCTGTCTGTGTATCTGTTTATCTGTCTGTCTGCTTGTTTCTCTCTGTTTGGTTGTCTGTCTGTCTGTCTGTCTGTCTGTCTGCCTGCCTGCCTGCCTGCCTGCCTGCCTGCCTGCCTGTCTGTCTGTCTGTATGTATGTCTGTCTGTCTGTCTGTCTGTCTGTCTGTCTGTCTGTCTGTCTGTCTGTATGGACACACCGAGCTGATGACCACACACGCTACGCTAATCGTACTGTTGGTAAGCGTATTTCACTAATGGTCGATTCACATATCGGTGTGTGAAAAACACAATAGAGAAACTATGTTGGGATGATTCTAACCATTGGTGTTTTTTTTGGTACTCTGTTCAGGAAAAGTTCTCCCAGAAACAACAGACGTGACACTTTACTAGCCATAAAACCGATTGTTATTGTAGAATCACTCCACGGTGATGGACGTGTTTCACTTGAAAATATCCAGGGCAGTTATAATTCGTTTTCTTGCGCAAGAAATAACGACAGCCCAAAGGATGCTTGATTTGTTCCTTACGCCAGGACGGCATCAGAAATACCTTATCATCACGATGCTATTATTAGTCGATGATGATAAGTATACAGAATTAATGTTCAAATTTGTATTTTTATAGGTAGATCCACCAAGATTAATAGCAATGTTATCACTTTTCATCCTGCAAGGAAAGCCATAAACGGATTAGTAGAATCACATTTCATGTAAATGACAGGTTTGGTTTATGGACGTTCGAATGATGGCAATTTATAGCGACAGAGAAACACTATTTCGCCGCACAATAATGTGGTCGTAAAATAAGATCAAACCCGTTAAAGAAAACTGTGTTCGTCAGAGACAAGTAGTAAATTCCCTTGTATCCGCCATTGTCTTTACCTCACCCACTTATGGACACTGCAATATATATTTGTCCAACCCGGAGTTATTTTTCTGAATTCCAAGTCCCAGATCACTAGTACTTTCCGTTCAGGTAAAACATCAACTTCAGTTGCCCTGTAGTGAACTATCTGTCTTTCACATTGATTAAATTATACCAATTTTATTACGAATGGTCGTTTCTCAATGGTTTTGTTCAACCTGCATAGTTTCTGCAAGAGAGCAGACATGGATGATGTTTGATTACACAGTCTCTGTAATACTGCAGACATGGGTGATGTTTGATTACATAGTCTCTGTAAGACAGCAAACATGGATAGTGTTTCATTTCATAGTCTCTGTAAGACAGCAGACATGGGTGATGTTTGATTTACACAGTGTCTGCGGTTTTGTTCAAACTGCATAGTTTCTGCAAAACAGCACACCTGGATGATGTTTGATTACACAGTCTCTATAAGACAGCAGACATGGATGATATTTGATTTCATAGTTTCTGTAAGACTCCATACATGGATGATATATGATTTCATAGTCTCTATAAGACAGCAGACATGGATGATGTTTGATTTCATAGTCTCTGTAAGAAGCAGACATGGATGATGTTTGAATTCATAGTCTATGTAAGACAGCAGTAAGACAGCAAACATGGATGATGTTTGATTACATAGTCTATGTGAGACTGCAGAAATGGATGATGTTTGATTACACAGTCTCTACAAGACAGCAGACATGGATGATGTTTGATTACACAGTCTCTACAAGACAGCAGACATGGATGATGTTTGATTACATAGTCTCTGTAAGACTGCAGAAATGGATGATGTTTGATTACATAGTCTCTACAAGACAGCAGACATGGATGATGTTTGATTACACAGTCTCTGTAAGACAGCAGACATGGATGATGTTTGATTACATAGTCTCTGTAAGACAGCAGACATGGTTGGTGTTTGATTACATAGTCTCTGTAAGACAGCAGACATGGATGATGTTTGATTACATAGTCTCTGTAAGACAGCAGACATGGATGATGTTTGATTACATAGTCTCTATAAGACAGCAAACATGGATGATGTTTGATTACATAGTCTCTGTAAGAGAGCAGACATGGTTGATGTTTGATTACATAGTCTCTGTAAGAGAGCAGACATGGTTGATGTTTGATTACATAGTCTCTATAAGAGAGCAGACATGGTTGATGTTTGATTACATAGTCTCTGTAAGAGAGCAGACATGGTTGATGTTTGATTACATAGTCTCTATAAGAGAGCAGACATGGTTGATGTTTGATTACATAGTCTCTGTAAGAGAGCAGACATGGTTGATGTTTGATTACATAGTCTCTACAAGACAGCAGGCATGGTTGATGTTTGATTACATAGTCTCTGTAAGAGAGCAGACATGGTTGATGTTTGATTACATAGTCTCTATAAGACAGCAAACATGGTTGATGTTTGATTACATAGTCTCTACAAGACAGCAGGCATGGTTGATGTTTGATTACATAGTCTCTGTAAGACAGCAAACATGGATGATGTTTGATTACATCTGAGAAAGAAGTTATACAAGCTACATTCAAGACAAGTCAGAAAATAACTCACAGGTCATTTAAAATCTGGACTCATTTCTTAAGATTCCAAATCAAGTCACATGTCATGAAAATAAGTCATGTCAAGTCTGGAGTAACCTCTTAAAATTCAGTCATGAAAAGGTCAAGTCGGCTCAGCCCAAATCAACTAATCTGTCATTCATTTGTGCACGGTGCGAAGGTTGAAATCCTCATAGACGCTTAACTCAGTCCTAATGTGTTGGATTTGTCACAAAAGTGAAAATCGGTCGAATGAAAGACGTTCGTGTAAACAGATAATATCACAACGGTTAAACGAATGCGTATTGATCAGAACGGTTTACATAATTTGCTAAGGCTTATTTCTCTGGGGAAACTTATGTAAGCTAATAAAGATTATATCCACCATAGATATGAAGATTCGCCAACATGCAAATGATTTCGATTGGACTTTTAACGCACTGAAAGGGCCCAGTCCAGTATATGGAGGAAGATTTTGTAAATGCTATCTGCTGTCACACTACCATGAATATCCGTCGATGCGATAACGTTTTCGGTTTTTAAATGTATTGTGTTAGGCAGACAATAATGTATTTTTATTTGATTGATTTGACGTGCATGTCCACATTTATTTGTCTCATATATCAGTGAGCCAGCCATTTATCATGAATGGACACGATGCCCAGTGATTTTACATTCCCCTGGTATGCATTCGTTGTCAATAAATCCTGTATTTACTGCAAACGATAACGCGAAGATCGACCATTGATTAACGCTCAAGCAGCCATGACTAATGCACTTTCGGCTCGACGTGGCTCCCGCTTCAGATCGGAATGTTGGTCACGTTATATAAAGGAAGCTCTGTTTATATAACTCCTAGGGCACATTGCGAAATTGTGTAACGCATGAAAATATCTAAACTTTCAGATTTAGTACTTTACGATTGGCTGTATCATATAATAGTAAAAACGAAACATTCCACAAGACTGATCGCATAATACTATTCAGAATGGTTACATTTGCAAATGAAACCTACGATTTGTGCAGTAAATAATTAATGTTGTACAGTAGACACGATACGATAGACATATCGCTATTGGTTATATTTAGTATACGTTATATGGTAAACATTGTTGTGAAGCGTAACATAAGTTGTTATTATTTTGATAGTATTAATTGGCAGTTGTAAATTTAACTAGTAAATATTAAATACTGTTATGTAAATTATTATTGATATTGATCTTATTGTTTTTAGTTTATTATATATTTAGTAGTTTTCCCTGTCTGTCTGCATGTCTGTCTGCCTCTGCCTCTGCCTCTGCCTCTGCCTCTGCCTCTGCCTCTGCCTCTGCCTCTGCCTCTGCCTCTGCCTCTGCCTCTGCCTCTGCCTCTGCCTCTGCCTCTGCCTCTGCCTCTGCCTCTGCCTCTGCCTCTGCCTCTGCCTCTGCCTCTGCCTCTGCCTCTGCCTCTGCCTCTGCCTCTGCCTCTGCCTCTGCCTCTGCCTCTGCCTCTGCCTCTGCCTCTGCCTCTGCCTCTGCCTCTGCCTCTGCCTCTGCCTCTGCCTCTGCCTCTGCCTCTGCCTCTGCCTCTGCCTCTGCCTCTGCCTCTGCCTCTGCCTCTGCCTCTGCCTCTGCCTCTGCCTCTGCCTCTGCCTCTGCCTCTGCCTCTGCCTCTGCCTCTGCCTCTGCCTCTGCCTCTGCCTCTGCCTCTGCCTCTGCCTCTGCCTCTGCCTCTGCCTCTGCCTCTGCCTCTGCCTCTGCCTCTGCCTCTGCCTCTGCCTCTGCCTCTGCCTCTGCCTCTGCCTCTGCCTCTGCCTCTGCCTCTGCCTCTGCCTCTGCCTCTGCCTCTGCCTCTGCCTCTGCCTCTGCCTCTGCCTCTGCCTCTGCCTCTGCCTCTGCCTCTGCCTCTGCCTCTGCCTCTGCCTCTGCCTCTGCCTCTGCCTCTGCCTCTGCCTCTGCCTCTGCCTCTGCCTCTGCCTCTGCCTCTGCCTCTGCCTCTGCCTCTGCCTCTGCCTCTGCCTCTGCCTCTGCCTCTGCCTCTGCCTCTGCCTCTGCCTCTGCCTCTGCCTCTGCCTCTGCCTCTGCCTCTGCCTCTGCCTCTGCCTCTGCCTCTGCCTCTGCCTCTGCCTCTGCCTCTGCCTCTGCCTCTGCCTCTGCCTCTGCCTCTGCCTCTGCCTCTGCCTCTGCCTCTGCCTCTGCCTCTGCCTCTGCCTCTGCCTCTGCCTCTGCCTCTGCCTCTGCCTCTGCCTCTGCCTCTGCCTCTGCCTCTGCCTCTGCCTCTGCCTCTGCCTCTGCCTCTGCCTCTGCCTCTGCCTCTGCCTCTGCCTCTGCCTCTGCCTCTGCCTCTGCCTCTGCCTCTGCCTCTGCCTCTGCCTCTGCCTCTGCCTCTGCCTCTGCCTCTGCCTCTGCCTCTGCCTCTGCCTCTGCCTCTGCCTCTGCCTCTGCCTCTGCCTCTGCCTCTGCCTCTGCCTCTGCCTCTGCCTCTGCCTCTGCCTCTGCCTCTGCCTCTGCCTCTGCCTCTGCCTCTGCCTCTGCCTCTGCCTCTGCCTCTGCCTCTGCCTCTGCCTCTGCCTCTGCCTCTGCCTCTGCCTCTGCCTCTGCCTCTGCCTCTGCCTCTGCCTCTGCCTCTGCCTCTGCCTCTGCCTCTGCCTCTGCCTCTGCCTCTGCCTCTGCCTCTGCCTCTGCCTCTGCCTCTGCCTCTGCCTCTGCCTCTGCCTCTGCCTCTGCCTCTGCCTCTGCCTCTGCCTCTGCCTCTGCCTCTGCCTCTGCCTCTGCCTCTGCCTCTGCCTCTGCCTCTGCCTCTGCCTCTGCCTCTGCCTCTGCCTCTGCCTCTGCCTCTGCCTCTGCCTCTGCCTCTGCCTCTGCCTCTGCCTCTGCCTCTGCCTCTGCCTCTGCCTCTGCCTCTGCCTCTGCCTCTGCCTCTGCCTCTGCCTCTGCCTCTGCCTCTGCCTCTGCCTCTGCCTCTGCCTCTGCCTCTGCCTCTGCCTCTGCCTCTGCCTCTGCCTCTGCCTCTGCCTCTGCCTCTGCCTCTGCCTCTGCCTCTGCCTCTGCCTCTGCCTCTGCCTCTGCCTCTGCCTCTGCCTCTGCCTCTGCCTCTGCCTCTGCCTCTGCCTCTGCCTCTGCCTCTGCCTCTGCCTCTGCCTCTGCCTCTGCCTCTGCCTCTGCCTCTGCCTCTGCCTCTGCCTCTGCCTCTGCCTCTGCCTCTGCCTCTGCCTCTGCCTCTGCCTCTGCCTCTGCCTCTGCCTCTGCCTCTGCCTCTGCCTCTGCCTCTGCCTCTGCCTCTGCCTCTGCCTCTGCCTCTGCCTCTGCCTCTGCCTCTGCCTCTGCCTCTGCCTCTGCCTCTGCCTCTGCCTCTGCCTCTGCCTCTGCCTCTGCCTCTGCCTCTGCCTCTGCCTCTGCCTCTGCCTCTGCCTCTGCCTCTGCCTCTGCCTCTGCCTCTGCCTCTGCCTCTGCCTCTGCCCGCCCGCCCGCCCGCCCGCCCGCCCGCCCGCCCGCCCGCCCGCCCGCCCGCCCGCCCGCCCGCCCGCCCGCCCGCCCGCCCGCCCGCCCGCCCGCCCGCCCGCCCGCCCGCCCGCCCGCCCGTCCGTCCGTCCGTCCGTCCGTCTCTCTCTCTCTCTCTCTCTCTCGTTACTGTGGATACATCCACATGTTGTTGTTGCAGCTTGCCCTAGGGTTGGTGGAAATGTTACATTCGTCCAGTAACATGACGTTTGGCGTGCTGAGTCTCACTTGTTCGCCGTCAGAGGGCGTCAACAATCTTCTGCTCCTCCTAGCGGATGGCGATCTAACTCTCAGCGCGACCATTTCGACCGTCAACAACTTCGCAACGCTGGGTAAGTGTTATACCCGCAGTTTTCTGTTTACTGCGTTACTTGCTTATCAGTATATATGACCTTTGGTAAATGCTTAATACATTTCACATTTCTCCGATTTGTGGGAGGGGGAGGGAGGGAGATGAAGGAGAGAGATATATATATATAGAGAGAGAGAGAGAGAGAGGAGGGAGAGGGAGAAAGAGGGGAGAGGTGGGGCATGAAGAGGGTGAGAACAGATCCAAAGGTATCATTAGTTTCATTCATTAATATACATTAGTTTCGCATGCTTTAGAAATTGCTTCTAAATTGCCATCAAGAGCTGCTTTGGTCAAAGACATTGGAATGGTGACTCCGCGAGACAAGTATTAGCGTTTGCTATACATATATTAAATGTTTACGAAATGTTTAAAAACAAACATTCAAGAAATGCTGAACTTTCAGTATGATGACGCATTGACCACAATTCACCGCGAAATCCTCTGCAGACTGAATATAACTCCCTTCTGTGACGTCACACCGATATCGGGACATTGCATTCGGCTGTTCGAATATCGTACCATGGCGTGCATCAACATGGGACCATCCTATATAACGTAATTCGTAACGAAAACGGACAAGCACAACGACAGCTGAATGCATTATTACATCCTAGCGCTCCGCACATCGTGTGGATATTCGATTAGGACAAATAACGGACATTCCTGTCCGTCTCTCTCAGCTCGGCGCGCGACAGATCGCATTTACTCTGTCGAACACCTACTTAAAACTTAACCGTCTAGACTCCGACAGGGCCGATAACGCCACGGTCGCTTTGTGACCTCTTTCAAACACAGTCGAAATGTCATTACAGCTGGTTTTCACAGAAGCGATCGTTCTTCCCCCGTTGTTCATTGTCCGGGACTCTGTCTGCTTAACGAAGCAGTAATGATTGTGAACCTTGTCACGCTGGTATTTCTCTCAGTGTCAGACTGCGCGTAATCCCATCAGCAGCGCGCAATGTGGCTGTCTATACGTCGATCTGCCTGCCTGCCTGCCTGCCTGCCTGCCTGCCTGCCTGCCTGCCTGCCTGCCTGCCTGCCTGCCTGCCTGCCTGCCTGCCTGCCTGCCTGCCTGCCTGCCTGCCTGCCTGCCTGCCTGCCTGCCTGCCTGCCTGCCTGCCTGCCTGCCTGCCTGCCTGCCTGCCTGCCTGCCTGCCTGCCTGCCTGCCTGCCTGCCTGCCTGCCTGCCTGCCTGCCTGCCTGCCTGCCTGCCTGCCTGCCTGCCTGCCTGCCTGCCTGCCTGCCTGCCTGCCTGCCTGCCTGCCTGCCTGCCTGCCTGCCTGCCTGCCTGCCTGCCTGCCTGCCTGCCTGCCTGCCTGCCTGCCTGCCTGCCTGCCTGCCTGCCTGCCTGCCTGCCTGCCTGCCTGCCTGCCTGCCTGCCTGCCTGCCTGCCTGCCTGCCTGCCTGCCTGCCTGCCTGCCTGCCTGCCTGCCTGCCTGCCTGCCTGCCTGCCTGCCTGCCTGCCTGCCTGCCTGTCTCCCTGCCTGTCTCCCTGCCTGTCTCCCTGTCTGTCTCCCTGTCTGTCTCCCTGTCTGTCTCCCTGTGTGTCTCCCTGTGTGTCTCCCTGTGTGTCTCCCTGTGTGTCTGTGTGTCTGTGTGTCTGTGTGTCTGTGTGTCTGTGTGTCTGTGTGTCTGTGTGTCTGTGTGTCTGTGTGTCTGTGTGTCTGTGTGTCTGTGTGTCTGTGTATCTGTGTGTCTGTGTGTCTGTGTGTATGTGTGTCTGTCTGTCTGTCTGTGTGTCTGTCTGTCTGTCTGTGTGTCTGTGTGTCTGTCTGTCTGTCTGTCTGTCTGTCTGTCTGTCTGTCTGTCTGTCTATGTGGGGGGCATAGGGCACAGTACAGCCATGCAAATCCATTTTGTTGACCTGTTTAGTTAGGCGTGAATCTATAATATCACAGAATGATCTGGGTTCAGCTTCAATCAGCATCAGTCACTCTTTTTAGCACTAACCCCCTTTTTACGACAACAAATTTTCAGTGAAATTGCAAAAGGGGTGGCCCAAGACAATTTTTTTCCATCTCTAGGGATGTAAACCTATCAAAAAAATCACTATGAGCATTTAAAAATGTACGGACAAGCAGCCTGGCTCATGGGCCGACGCCAACGTAATATAATTCTAAGCGATAACGCTTGTAAATCTCTTAAAGTAATTACGACAACTCGTCAGTAGCTGTTGCAGCACTGGGCCTACTTTCTACTGCCAATTATACAACCTCCAACAATAGGTGTATGACATCAGTCGAGTTAAGAGAAAAGGTCATTTGTGAAGGATGTCGGCATTTACAAATATAATTGAACAAAATAACGCGGATGGAGGACTTGAAATGTGGTACGAATGACTATTTGTATTGTATACGGTATCTAACGAGTTGCCTCAAAATGTTAGCCAAATTAAACACTTTTGATCTACGGATGGTACACGTTTGAAAACGTCATTGATGATAACTAACTAACTTTTTACCCGCAAACACACTGACAGGTGAACTGCAGCAAGATATAAGAAACCATGATTCAATCAGTAGAGATATTCGGTAGTTTAGTGCTGCTTTGCCGAACGATAATTATACGGAGGTGAACAATTATGCACTGTTTGGTACAAGCATAGCACTTGGCACCTAGTAAATTGACACCAAAGCAAAGATATTTAGACCTCTGGGCATCTCTGAATTTGCACTGGCTTGCAGGGCAAATTCAGAGATGTCCCGGGGTCTAAGTGTTTGTGTCTTGATAACTTCTAACAATGTGCCATATTTCGTACTTGATCAAAAAGTGCACGATACGTCAAACTAAATCAGTTATCCACCGTACTAATACGCGATCGCTAATACGAAAACGCTAACAGCGACGTTTCCGTCTCGCAGGTGTTTCCTTGTAGCGTGTTGACCGATGCCGAGTCTGCCTCCGCAGTCATTATAGATCCCATTAGCCAAATCCGACTCCACTTCTGAATCGGTGCGCAAAAATACAAGTAATTGAGAAATCAAAGGTCAATCCCTATTAGTAAGTTTGACGAGTTGGTAAAAGACCTACGATTCTCTTGTTGTACGGCGTTTCAACCGGGCGTTATGTCTCGATTGTAGAAGTGAAACAACACATGTTTAGTTGATTTATTCGGGTTAATCATAGGTCTATTTTCTTAGTTAACGGTGATCGTTCTTAATATCACATGTAACTATCAACATCAATTATTATATCGTCCATTTTTAATATTAGTTGGTTTTATAGGCGGGCATCATTGGAAATGGTTCCACAGAATTCCCCGTTTCCGGTTACCTTTGATTATCCAGGCGCCGTGAGGTGGCTGCCATTTTGAAGCCCCATCAATACTACCTGGGGAAATTATCCTCTGCGTTTGTGGACGCCAGTGCGACCTTACACCCAAAGTAGGGTAGAGACGATGATTGGCTCTCAGACTGACTTTGTAATAACAACTTAAACAAGTATATACTATTTATCCGATAATACTATACTAAAGAAATTATTCAAAATTAAATGTATACTTAAACATGTCACATACAAAATAAACAGAAACAAAAGTTAGTTTTTCATTTTCTTTTCATATTTTCCTTTCTATTTTGTGTACATATATAGTATAGCATAATTCCGTTATCAAAAACATATATACTGGATACACATCTTT
This sequence comes from Oasisia sp. SBJ-2009, assembly GCA_964017155.1. Taxonomy (NCBI): domain Eukaryota; kingdom Metazoa; phylum Annelida; class Polychaeta; order Sabellida; family Siboglinidae; genus Oasisia; species Oasisia sp. SBJ-2009. Next base: position 4,276,025 of record OZ024859.1, read on the forward strand.
TTATTAAACACGTATACGTGTTAATTAATCCAAACCTTTTCACCAGACTAACAGAGACTAAGCTTGGCTTTACTAGCGATGTTGGCATATGCATTACACTGCTAGTACTGCATGACACCCGTCAAACCAAATTTTCCTACATACAATTCTCGCTTAAACAGTTTTGTGTTTCAAGAAGAGAATGTACGACAACAGCTTCCCAAGTAGGGCAGTCGTTTTTAGTCCTTTGGGCCGTAGGTTCAGCAGACACATAGCATCCTCTGCGTCCAATGTCCGCCTTTAGCTGCCGTATCTCAGAAACCGTTCACAACAATATTTGTCTTATTTTGTGATATTGCAGACGTATAGTGTATTACCAATAAGCATGACGAATCTAAATTTGAACGAATCATTCTAAAGGGCGCCTACTTTCCGCCATAACCCCAAAACGTGTCATTGGGCAACAAGTGAAGCAGTGGATCCACCGACTGCTCATGTCATGCGTGTTTGCGTTCGTTGCAGGGATGATCCCCGTGTGGACGATCCTCTTCGAGACGCGTCTCTTCAGCGCCGCCGGTCACGTCGTAATCCCGTTCCGCGAGATCTTCTTCGTGTTCGCCGCCTCGCTGGTGCTGCTGCTGGCCGGCTACGTGCTCCAGCGCCGCTACGCCGACCTGTACGACGTCTGCTGGACCTACCTGCCCATCTTCACCCTCTGCACCGTCGTCTTCTCCGTCATCGTCACGCTCTTCGTCAACGCCTTCGCCTTCCGGTACGTCACGCCGAAGATCTTCGTGCTCGGCGCGTTGCTGGCGGCGGCCGGATATGGCGTCGGCGCTGCCGGAGCGTTCATTGTCGGACTCCCGCAGAGCCGCATTCTCGCGATATCCGTCGAGACCGGATGCCGGACAACGGTCGTCACAAACCTGCTTCTCGTCAGCTCGATGGCGCAACCGGAAGCCGATCTGGCGAAGACTGCGCCTGCGCTGTGCAGTCTGCTCGGCGTCGTGCCGGCGCTCGTCGCCATCTTGGCGAGACGCTACGTGGTGCGCGCGCGCGAGCGGAAGTACGCACAGACAGAGTGTACGTTCATCGACTCGAGGGATGATATATCAGAGGCGGAGGTGGTCGCTGCAAAAGAGACGTGTATGTAGGCCGCGGCTGGCGGACGTGATGGCACACACAATGGAGACATACTGGTCTTAGTCGTTAATAATTTATGTGACGTCCGATTTGTTTTAAGACCTTTAAGACGTTGTATCGTACCCATGATTATATATATATATATATATATATATATATATATATATATATATATATATATATATATATATATATATATATATATATATGTATATATATATATATATACATATATATATATATATGTATATATGTATACTCACACACACACACACACACATATATATATATATATATATATAAATATATATATATACATACATACATACATATATACATACATACATACATACATACATACATACATACATATATACTGTATATAGGCCTATATATAATATTATAATAATATATATATCATAATAATATTATATATATATATATATATATATATATATATATATATATCTATATATATATATATATCATATATATATTAATCTGCATGTTAATATTTCTTTTTTAACGAAGTATCTGTGATTAAGATGTATCGATTTAAAAGAAATCTATGTTGTAAAAAATAAACCAGTTACAGACACAAGATATATGTAGCGATCTACAAGACTGTAAACCCGTTCTACTATATTTGTGAAGTGTCATGGCGATATTTTGAATGTACGCATCCATTCATATTCCATCATCGCCTCTCTTTCAGGTGCATACATATACTTGTCATTCATTTTTGGTTACCATTTCACATTTAGATATTTACAAATAGTTTAACATATGCATACAAACAATAAATGTCAATATTGTTAATTTATGTATTTACTTATACATACACGCAAGCAAAACGCACAGCAACGCCAACACACCGACCTCGGATCTAAACGCATGAAGCGCGGTCAAAGCAGATCCATGGACAAAATACAGGGATGTCCGATGAAGCATTGTCAAACACTCCGTGAGTGCTAAGGTGACGCATGTGCCTGTCGCCTATAAGCACGCAACCACACAACCACACACGCATGCATACACAAGTGCGCGCGCACTCTCACGCACGTGCCCGTTCCGCCCGCGAACAAACAAGCACGCGCGAGCGCGCACTGCCTGAGACCTGCTCAACAACGTTCATTACCGTCTTTGCTAAATGGTTTCCAGGGCAGCTCGTCGTCGATACATGACCAAATAAGGCACTAATTCAATGAGGCATCACGTAACGTTTATGCCATTGGACTTGGCGTGGAAAATAGAATTACGTTAAATGAGGTAACTTAAAGGAACATGCAACCATAGTGTTGAAAATGCGTTAAAATCCCCCCAATTCCCACATACCATTCATGATAGAATATTGTAACACATGTATTTTTTGTTTAATTTTGTAAGAATGTTATACATCATAAAATTAATCTTGAAACGTGCATTTTCACTGACCATGGGCGCTGCCATTGTTGCCCATTTCACGGGGAACTCACGAAGATTAACGCGAGAGAATGCGTGAGTGTGACGTAGGCGGTCCACCACCTCAGCGATATAGGCGTAGCGTAATATGTAAACACTAGCATAACGACATGAATCGAGTTGTTTTATGAGTCTTGTGATAATGAAATGCTTGAATATCAAGCATACGGATGTCAAAAGAAGGCAAGAGAAGAGTCCGTGAAAGGAAAGAGATTTGTCCAAATGGCAATAAATTATCTACGAAGCCCGCCGTCGAAGGGCGAGTCATACAGTGGAAACATTCAATTTCAACCGGAAAATGGTTTGCCAGGACCATGTCACCGTTGATATGGAACACAGGTTGCCGGGATTGGGTGAAAGACGACTGTTGAACGAAGCTACTGTCCCCACTGAATTTGTGCACAGAACGAAAAGTTCGGGGCCGAAGCGAAGGGTCGGTGTTGCACGCGAAGAAGGGTCTCGCAAAAGGGACGACCTTAATGTATGCAAATACTATATATGGGGTACTAGAATATCATTCAATGTATTTCCTTTATTATAATAAATATAAATATATAAATATAATGATTAGTAAAATATTCATTGCGCGACGGTCGACTGGAATAATTAGTTGGATAAACGATTTGTTTACATATGAAAGTGGGCGATAATAAAAGTTATTAAGCTCCGTCGAACCAACCAAGTCCAAAATGGATTGCGCGATTTCCTTTGTTGCAGTCTCTACTTGAGCATCATTATTCTTTATCCTATTCTTTATGAATGTTTATATTATAAGGGACGGCGGTTTTTTTTATAGCTAACGCTCTGTAAGTAATTAAATGGATGAATATATCTCAGACTCAGTGGGTACGTGAAGAATTCGTTATGTTTTGCCCACCCGAGGCGCTAGCGGTGGTGGATCTGTGACGTCATACGACCACAGGCGAAATGTCCAAAATGTCAGCCTCCATGGAGGTTCACTAATTATCCTTAAAAGGTAACAAATCATTTCAGAAAAAAATAACAAAATATGGGATATGATTCAGTGAACATTGTTTAATGGTTTAAGCAATTTTTACTTTTTGGGTTGCATGTTCCTTTAATTTTGGTCTGCGTTAGTTGGCCAAAAAACATTCGCTTGTAGGAAAATTGTGTGCTTTAAGCGTGGCGTCGGAGACTCACGAAGTAAAAATTTTCTGTCAATAAGTTCAAGCCACTATACACCATCACCAGCTATGTTGTAGATGATTTAAGATTTTACGCGATCAAAATAGAAGCCGGATTCATTTGATGTGACATGATTATTACTAAACCAGTTCCTGGCATGCAGCCGATATCGGGTGTTCACTAGACACAGTAAAATTGTATGTACATTAACACTTCGTACATTCGACAGACGGCGCCACTGTAGTAGTTTGTTGGTGGTGGTGCCACAAGTCGCCTCCTAAACTAGGACACAAACGCAGAGCATAATTTCCGCAGCCGGCATCGTGATGTTCATCTTCTTGGTCTTAAATAATAACACGTAGAATGTGGTGACTTTAACATAATAATATAAATGGATATTTAACTGATTGTGTCGTAAGTCGACCCGAGTGAAATTTACATGGATCCATTTTCGTATGTGCGACAAACAGTGGCGCCGCGTCACGGATCATGAGTAATTAAGGATAACGTCCTCTTCCGCTACGAAACGACCAGCAGCCTGCCCAACCCAGACGCCGCTTTTTAGCCCCTCACACCCGCCTGTGGAATAAATGCTCTGCCAATATTACAGCCAGGGCAGCATTACCCCCGTTATAGGACTAATTGGTTCTCATACCGAATTGGAAATAAATTAATTTAGCTCAATAAGGATACCTTTTTATCAGATACACACTCTGTATACAATAAAACTGTATTAAAAAATACAAATTAGTGTTACACAAAATAAACGGAAATGAAGTTAATTTTTCATCTCATTTTATTTATAAATTTTTTGTTGGTACAGATATTTGTATAACTTTGTTTTGTTATCAAAAGCATACATACATTATAAATACTAATTTATTATTATACACGTGTATGGATCAATCCAAAACAGTGCTGCCGCCTGACGGCTTCGAGCAGTGACACTATACAAGGGTTACATGTGCAAAGCATATTTTTCACCAGACTATCTTCTCAGCGAAGTAATAACGCAGCCGAGTGAGAGGCGGTGAAGCGACAGACGAACCTTCGTATGGATATATTGATTGTCCGCCACCTGCCGGCCTTAGAAGACAACATCGTTGACTGGTCACCAGGCAGTAGTGATATCAATATTGACGGACGAGTTAACGACATATACACAACAATTAAAACACATATTGGTGCCATTTGGT
>OZ024859.1:4288449-4290949 GCA_964017155.1 Oasisia sp. SBJ-2009
AACTCAAGTCGGATATGGAGTCTAGCAACGTAATCGTGTTCAGTTTTGCCAATTAATGAGGTCAACTTACCCGCTACACTACCGGCATGCCTCTGGACTTCCCGTAACCAATCAGCATCCTTGGTGATTGTCAACCTTCTCAGAATATTTGTAGAACGCTACATTGCAGCAACTGGTTTATTTACAAATATAAAAACGCAATTTGGAGAAATTATCATACCATGCTGGTGGCGGCCATGTTAGTTGAGAACACGTTCAGGCAGTACCTCTAAAATATTTAACGAGCACCTGCGTGAACCGATCGATTGTATTACTATTTTCGGTCGTGTGATTAGTCGGCGTATTTGGTGACAATTGTTTCAACGCCGACTGCCGCGATACATAACAAACTGCGGCAATACTTTGTGTGTGTGTGTGTGTGTGTGTGTGTGTGTGTGTGTGTGTGTGTGTGTGTGTGTGTGTGTGTGTGTCTGTGTCTGTGTGCGTGCGTGCGTGCGTGCGTGCGTGCGTGCGTGCGCGTGTATGTGCACGTATTCATCGCGTGTTTGGTGTATACTTATGTCAGTGAGTGTTTGCATTGTGATGTTAAAATATTGCTTCCATTAGTTCCCTGTTGTAAGACACGTGTAAACACAAGTTCTGTGGTACCAATGATCTAGAACAGTTTGACTTGCACGGTAGGATATATAATTCAAGCCGCAGTGCTATTGTTTGTGTGTACCAAAGGTCCAGTATGTCAATACACTATGGCCAAACGTGTATGTCTATAATAGCCGGCTTGTAAATTATGACAACAATTACTCGGACAATTGCACTACTTAACCTTGTGTAGACATTCTAAGTCAACACAAGTCACGCTTTATTGCACAGTGATTGTAGGCTCATTCATATGTTGTATAGTCAAAGCACGACTCATGACTTGCATCAGAAACTATTACAAATGTCTTGAACTGACAACTTTCACGTTATTCACACATTCCAATGTGTGAACTTCCTACAAAGCTTCCATTTAAATCTCGTTAAACCAATGCAAGATGCAGCATTCAGCTAGAAATTACGTCTCCTTCTGTCTCTGACTGTTGGTAACATATGAACTTTGCTTTATGCGCTGATTTGTTGACCAGTGTCTAAGTAATGTTGATTCATTGCATTATCATTATCCAAAGTGCCTCTGTATGGTTAATTGATAATGTCACGGTGTTATCGCCTCTTCTGCGTACATTTTTTATTTCTTCTAATGGTCTTCCTCTTATCTTGCGTTGTGGAGTCATTATATACCTGATACGTTACATGTATAAGTCCCTGACCTGGTCACATCTAATGTGGCTGTTGTTTACCATAGCGGTTTATAAATGAATAAATAAAGGTAGACGTGTCCCACATGAAGTTGTTCTCTAAACAATATTGATTGGTTGTCACGAGATTGTTCCAGTTGAACTGCATATGCAATCGTCCTCCTCCTTAACCTATCTTAGATGTCTTCTCCCGGTTAACGATAACCAGGAATTGATCACAGCACACCTCTAATTACGTACATACCTGCACAATATCACTGAATAAGCCCGCATCGACCTCCCAGAAGAACAAGTCATGAAATAAATAGGCGACCACTGTCATCGAGTTAGAGTTGCTCTCTCACGCCCTCGAAGACTTCACGAAGTCTATGCGCTGCCATCTCTCACAAGAACACCGTCTTTCGTCGTCTACTTAGTCAAGAGTTTGCGTAAGTTAACGAGACCAGTGAATGCGAAGTCGTTGGCGTACTCTGTCTCGGAGTCATTCTATCTAAACTCGCACACGACGCAACGTACGAACCAGTTTCGACAAGTGTTTCTATTGTTGATACTAGCTGTCGGCTGGTCGCTTCTGTGAGCTAGCACACACACACACACACACAAGTCACACGAGCTTTGTATCTGACGACGCGTTGTTCCTTTGTCGGTCAACCGTGTCAAGTGATTGCGGCGGTCGGATTGTTTGACATGCATTAAGCACCAATGCAAACCGATCAAGCCAAGATAATGCGATTTTTCAATTACAACCCACTTGGTATTGATCCAATAAACGTGTGAACAGTAAATCAACATTCGGAGCGAGTCAATACATTACACGAGAAACACTGTCGCCAGTGGTTTGTACAGACAATGCAAAGACGCGCTCTCTTTATTCAACTGTAGCGTTTGGTTTTGTGGACATGTCTGGCACAAGACCAAGCCAATTGGTGGTTGGACTTATGAGAAGTACGGAGAAAGATGACAGACACACGTGTCAGAATGGTTCCAACAATTAGAAGGGACAGCTTTACGGTGACAGGACCAAATGTGTGGAATAGCTTGCGCGTGTGCGATCAACTAGAACATTTGCAGCTTTCCGTGCGAAACATTCTTAATCGTCTTAGACGTCTTAGACGTCTTAGACGTCCAGACGTTCTGGCGTCGTGGAAGTCGCCGTGATTTTTTCACTTCCGTCTCCCAAAGGCATAATTATTGTGAACTTCGCC
>OZ024859.1:4295949-4400949 GCA_964017155.1 Oasisia sp. SBJ-2009
GTCGGTCACCGACCTGGTGGAAACGTATGATATATATTTAGATAATAACCATGGCAGTGACAGTGCTGAGGCCATTATGCCCGTGAGTAGCTCTTTGAATCGTTTCCATTCAGGTATTTATAAACGTGGCCGGTGTGGATTTAGATGACAGACAGAACGAGTGACACGCCTGGTAATTATTGTGGCTGCAAGAGCCAATAGAATAACGAAAAGGCGAGACTAGGTGAGTGAAAAGTCGAACTGGAAAGGACTTTATAAGTGGGACGAAGGTGAATATTGATAGCACATACCGTCAGTATAATTGTTAAGACGTTACGCTGTCTTTTGTAGATCGTGAGGCTCGTCGGTAAGTTGTTTATTGATACAAAGTACGATCAATTTCACATTGTATTGTAACTGACAATGCAATTAAAGAGTATTTATAACGATATTAATGAATAAAACAGCATGGCGTTCATAGGTAATTGTTAGAGTTACCCAAATTTCGATGTCACGTTTTGAACAAGAAGCTAGTATGAAACTATGACATGTGTTTCTTATAAATGGATCAGCAGTTCACCTTCCTGGTCTAATTAACAGGTGAGTCAGATATGTGTTATTGTATCAGCCGCGGTAGATTCTACTTCCTGGTGCCACCGAGTTTGATGTAAGTCATGTGACAAGATCGTGAAATTAAGTCCGCCGAAGAAGACTGTGAGAGACAGCCGAAATATACCGAAAAAAGAAAACGTTTCTTGAGGGGAGAAAACATTTACCAATTAACAATGAACCAAGAAAGCTGCGTTGAGATGATCAAGTACTTCACGTTGCTCTTTCACTACCAGTATCCAACCCGTAGGTTTGCTCAAAGCGCTTTATACTTTACACCGTGACAGACCAGACCAATGAAACACCATCTCGGCTACACTGGGAAACAGCCAGCCACGCTGCAATTAATGCGCGGAGAATATCCACATATGTCTATAGCCAGTTACTCATTTATACAACGCACTGAACTGGAGCAACGGAGAGTGAAAAAACTTGCCTAAGGTTTGACACAACAGCTCAGGATTTGAACCTGGGTTCTCTTAGTTGAGCGTCCGAAGCTCTAGCCATTGCGCCACGGCGCCACTGCGCCACTGCGCCATTACTACTACTACTACTACTACTACTACTACTACTACTACTACTACTACTACTACTACTACTACTACTACTACTACTACCACTACCACTACCACTACCACTACCACTACCACTACCACTACCACTACCACTACCACTACCACTACCACTACCACTACCACTACCACTACCACTACCACTACCACTACCACTACCACTACCACTACCACTACCACTACAACTACCACTACCACTACTACTACTACTACTTAGCTTCTCGAACTTAAATACATCGATTTTTCTCTGTAATTGTTATTAATATTTTAGACTTATATGTTCAAGTAATTATGCGATTTTTTCTTTGCCAACTCCTATTTAGTTCAGTATTCTCATTGAGATCAAAAGCGGTGGCATGGATGCGTCGCTGAGTCCTCGTGAAGCTTTACAAAAACAGAATCGATTATCAAGAGCATTGGATTTGATGCTACTTATATATCGACAGCGTCATCAATCAGCCGAGTATATGGTCGTAGCTCTGACGGGAATACCTTTGATGTAAGAATGTAGCTCTGGATGATGCAGTGAAGTAGTTTTGAACGGTGAAACATGGCGTCACCTGTATTCACTAGGGAAACCATTAAGCAATTCATTTCAATTCTTTATTTCCAATTGAACATAACATAAAATACGGTCGACATACATTAGACAAACATGCATTTGGTACTTTATCGTGGCATTTCCGTGCTCCGTCCACGCCCACATCCATCGAGAATCCCACGGCCACAAACATTTGCAGGTCTCTCTGAAGACGTCTTCGCCCTTCTTAGACCAGACAAGGCCAAGGCGTGATAAAACGAGAACTCTTCCCTGAAGTCTCCGTCTTTGGTGCAAAGCGCAAAAGCGAGTCTCCCTAAAAATCAAAAACAAATCCCTATTTTCACCTAAACTGTCGTATATTCAATGGAAAACCTCCAGGGAGATGCAAACCCCAGTTTGGGAACCGCTGTTCTAGTCGCAATGATCATGGCTTGTAATATTTTCTCTTGTTGGATGTTATTGTAAGTAGGCACCTACAATACAATAACACTTTGTTGTCCCGGACCGGGAAATTCATGGAGAGTAGAGTAGAGAAATACAAATACAGATACAGATAAATTCATTATTAAAACAGTATGTAAACAAAATACAATACAACATACACACATAACATCAGAGGTGCTTGTCGTTGAGAAGTCGTACATACATTGGAATGAAAGAATGACGCTTCCTAGTTGTTTTGGATACGATAGTTCTTAACCTTCTGGACGAAGGCAGAAGGACGTACTCGTTATGTAGAATATGTGTATTGTCATTAATAATTTTATTGGCTTTACGCAGTACCTGCTTTTCATACAAAACAGTGAGAGAGGATTGTTTGAAACCGATTATTTTACTACTAATGTTTACAACGCGCTGCAACTTAGTTCTCGCCCTCTGCCAGGATGGTACACACCCACCACGGGCTCTGTCCGTCCCCTTGCAGACAACATAAACATACACACCCACCACGGGCTCTGTCCGTCACCATGCAGACAACATAAACACCCGCCCCGACACATAACTCGGTCTGTTTTATTTCTATTTCACGCGCAGTGGCGATCGCGTCCGAACCGAACCCGATACTGCCAACACCGTCTACGGCCTGACCGGGGCTGTTTGTTTACTCCTCACTCGCCCGGGCGCGCGCCGGGGAGTCTGCCTTCGATTACCGAGGAAGTCACCTTCAGATTCCGATTCTGCGGGAAATGTTTCCGGCACTCATTTGGCGTCTAAGTGTTACGAAAGATGCGTAATTCGGCGTCGTTGTAACCTGGTGGTTGGTAAGATGGTGTAAGACGAACAGCCGTGGCTGAAAGGTGACAAGAAACAGGAACGATGACGCTGCTGGAACGGGTGGTTCTTCTCCTGCTAGTGACGTCGTTCTCTCTGCCAGGTAAGCGATGCATCGATGCAAGCGTTTATAATGAAGGTGAAAGCGCTAAATCGATGCGGACAGGACACTTTGCCCAGTTGATGTGACATAAAATAAGCCAGTTTCAGGATTAGTACAAGTATTTCACAATGCATGTATAGTTAATTGTTACCAGTGACATATTGTGTGATTGAGAACGCACACATTTAAATTGAACATTGCTTTATCTTTTGAGTGTTTTGTTCACACTACGAAAACAATTCAAGCTAACTGAGTTCTTTGTTATGATTTAATATCGGCATTTCGTACACTGTGTAGTTAAGTATGTTGGGTAAACCGTTAAAATTGGTGTGTGCGTGTTCATGAGTGGGTGAGTGAATAAATGAAAGAATGAATGCGTGAGTGAATGAATGAATGAATGAATGCATGAGTGAGTGAGTGAGTGAGTGAGTGAGTGAGTGAGTGAGTGAGTGAGTGAGTGAGTGAGTGAGTGAGTGAGTGAGTGAGTGAGTGAGTGAGTGAGTGAGTGAGTGAGTGAATGAGTGAATAAGCGAGCGAGCGAGCGAGTGAGTGAGTGTATGAGTGTACGAACGAACGAACGAACGAACGAACGAACGAACGAACGAACGGACGGACGGACGGACGGACGGACGGACGGACGGACGGACGGACGGACGGGCGGGCGGTCGGGCGGGCGGGCGGGCGGGCGGGCGGGCGGGCGGGCGGACGGACGGACGGACGGACGGACGGACGGACGGACGGACGGACGGACGGACGGACGGACGGACGGACGGACGGACGGACGGACGGACGGACGGACGGACGGACGGACGGACGGACGGACGGACGGACGGACGGACGGACGGACGGACGGACGGACGGACGGACGGACGGACGGACGGACGGACGGACGGACGGACGGACGGACGGACGGACGGACGGACGGACGGACGGACGGACGGACGGACGGACGGACGGACGGACGGACGGACGGACGGACGGACGGACGGACGGACGGACGGACGGACGGACGGACGGACGGACGGACGGACGGACGGACGGACGGACGGACGGACGGACGGACGGACGGACGGACGGACGGACGGACGGACGGACGGACGGACGGACGGACGGAGTGAGTGAGTGAGTGAGTGAGTGAGTGAGTGAGTGAGTGAGTGAAAGAGTAAATGCGTGAATGAGTGAGTGAATGGTTGAGTGAGTGCGAGAGTGAGTGTAGTTAGTTAGTGAGTAAGTGGCACACATACAGCGTCTGTACGGCTACGTGTGTCTGAGCGGGCGCGCGAGAGAGTGTGTGAGAGAGAGAGAGAGAGAGAGAGAGAGAGAGAGAGAGGGGGGGGGGGAAAGAGAGAGAGAGACAGAAAGACTGAGAGAGACAAGGAGAGAGAGGGGGGGAGAGAGAGAGAGAGAGAGAGAGAGATGTTGTCTGTATGCAAGCAGACAGCGAGACCGTCGGTTGGTTGTGCCTGTAGGTGCCGTCCGCTGTCTGCGGTGTCACTCGTGCAAGAGTGAGCCGACGAACGAGGACTGCAACACGAACGTGACTGAGTGCGAGGACACCGTCCACGACGCCTGCTACACGCTCATTGTGAAAACAGCCACCTTCGGTCGACGCTACACAAAGGTGGGCACAAGACCACTGCTACCTTCTCCTCTCACCCACGCCCTGTTCTTCCAACTTCCTCTACATTTGACTTCTTTTTTATCGAAATGCATCATCATTGTCGTCATTGTCGCGATCATCATCATCTGTCATTTTGGCATTAGCCATAATATATTACTTCTCGTGTAAATCCGAGCAGTTATTCGGAACGACCGCGTTTGTGAACAACTGTTACTCTGACATCCGCTAACAGCCATTATAGGGGTTCTACCCGGTAAGTATTTAACCAGATGGACTTTACAAATAAAAGGCGTTGTTTTTCTTCCATTGATGAACCCCAGAAGGTATGGCGCTTGACACGGTCACATAAACAAACGCATGCACGTACGCATGCACGCACGCACACCCGTACGCAAACACGCGCTGAATCGACCGTAGTTAGATCAAGTGTATTTTATTTGTCTGTGAGTATACGTAGTGTGATTTATGTCTACGCACGAACACAATCACTTGTGTAAAAAAGAAATTGCACGATAACTATATTTTATCATCCTTCAAACGTGTCCCGGTTATGAAATGACTTGTTTATGTTCCCTGCTAACTTAACCCACATGGCCATGCTGTTATAGAGAGAATTCGGGAATAGAGGGAAGAGTGGAGTAGGAAGAGACGGGGAGGGAGGGAGAGAGGGAGGGAGAGAAGGACAATGTATGCGGTCGCGCCGTAGATTTAAGATTTACTGGGGGAGCAGAACCATATCTGACACCCGTGATATTTAGGGGCTGCTGCCCCTTGACCCTCCCACTCCTGCGCTTATGTAACAAGATTTAACAAGATTGCCACCTAGAGAATCAACTCTAGATGGCAGGTGGACAAGGAAGCCCTTTGGCTTATCGAGAGTCCAACCTATCCATCTAACTATACCCCGCCCGACTTAGGTAGATGTCGATTTTATTTTAAAATATATTAACACTATAGCACCTACACAATCAGCTGATAATCTGTTCAATTAATTTACTGTTCTTTGTGAAAATGCGAATTTTCTAATATCTAGTCTACACTGCATCTTTTCTAATGTAGCTCCATGTCCTCTAGTCCTTCACTCTTCCTTGACTATGAAAAACATATTTCTGTCAATATTTTCATACCCATTCAATAATTTAAACACCTCAATCTGATCTCCTCTCAATCTTCTGGCTTCTAGTGTTGTTAAACTACATTACTAGAGTACGAGTACACAAAAAATACAACAAATACTCACCGTCAATAATCAGCCGGTTATTTATGTTAAATAAAAATATTGTTGCAATGACTATTAGTTGAGGACAGAGGATAAGGATAAGCCAAGGAGGAATTTGCAGCGTAGCCAGTCAGTCTGAATGGAAAGGAGGACGCGTAACTAATCGAAGTGTTGTGTTATCTAAAACATATCATAGCGGCTATTCAGCACCGTGCCCTCCATTACTAGAAATACATAATGCTTAAGTAGGTTTCACATAAGCCGCAACACCAATAACTTGAGTGTTTGAGAGATCTCGCAAGAGCTCTCTCAAGATCCTTCATACGTGCCCCGGTTACGAAAGGCCTTCGCCAGTATGTATTTCTTCTCGTATAAATCCGAGCAGTTATTCGGAACGGCCGCGTCTGTGAACAATTGTTAATCCGACATCACGTCTGGTAACAACTATTTTAGGGGGTTCTACCGGTAAGTGTTTAACCAGATGGTCTTTACGAAAACATAAAGGCGTTGTTTTTCTTCCATTGAAGAAAAGACATGTGCTTTTTGTCGTATGTTAAAATTCTTGCTTCAGAAGGTTATCTTTATGGCAAAACGCCAATTGACAATTGTGTGAAATATACGCAGTCATGTTTGTTGTTAGAGATTTTATGTCACAGTAGCAATGTAATTAACATTTAACCGAACGTTGGGGAACCTACAGGATCGCCAGGGGGCGCTCATACGCGTTTTTTACGCGCGCGCCCGCGCACACGCTACTTAATTTAGTTTCAGTTCCTGTTTGAGGTATTTTAGTCTCCCATCCATTATAGCTATAAGGCATATCTACAACATGTGTTAACACATGCTGGACATAATGAATGAATGCGGCGTAACCAGATAGGCCCTAATGGGACGCTGGCGGTTGACTGCTCCAGGCCCGAATTGCGTAACGGCGCCACCTGGATTATTAGTCCTGTAGGTTCCCCAGTGCACGGCCAAGGCGTAATGTTATTGTGACGAAAGCAAGCCGCGACGTACTGGATACATCAAGACCCCAGCGAGTCTACCTCTCTGTGGCTGTCAGTCTCCACGCAGTTACCCGTTTCCGATCGGCAGCAGCTCCGTCCAACGTTGTCTCTGCCGTAGCTGACCGAACGTAGTAACCTATCAACATGGCTCCTCGTATCTTGGACTAACGAGTTGTTTATTTTCAAATGGTGCTGCTGTAAATGTAAAATGGATATTGGACAGTTTCCTGTTTATTAAAAATATATAAATATGTTTCGGATATATCCACACACCATTAGATCTATGGTTACTCTCATTAATTGTGATTTTACATGAATGATCATATAGGTGAAGCAGATTCTGTCAAAGGCTTACTGTATAATTAACTAAGATCTCATATGACCATGATATTCTAATCACAACACAATACAAGCTACAACCAGTAACAGTAGCGCAGTGGCGCAGTGAGTAAAGCTTCTGATTCTCGAGTAAGAAAAACCGGATTCGAATTCTGTGGCACCTGTGCTGCCGTGTCAAACCTTAAGAAATGTGTTCACCATACATTGCTCCAGTACCTTCAGCTGTATAAATGAGTAACTGGCTATACACATAGGTAGATATTTGTGTGCGAATACTGCTCGTATTCGCACACAAATTACAGCTTGGCTGTATGTTCCCAGAGAAATTAAGATGTGTCTGATTGAACAGGTCTGCCAGGGAAGTAAAGTGTAAAGCGCTTTGAGAAATCCTGAGGATTGATTACTGCGCTATGTAAGAACTTACCCTTTTCACTTTTTCTTAATGAAACGTTGCGGAAATAAGCAACGTTAACTAATTCAAAACCGCAACACTGCACTGAATCTTACAATTGAAATATATGTGTACATGTGACAGTGGACAGCGTCGCTTAATGAAGTTGTATATTTTCAGGGTTGCACCAACATGCTCAAGTGTCGGAAACTACAGGCGCTGAACAACCGGAAGACGTGTCCGTACATCCCGTCCGACTGCATCTACTGCTGCGACGACAAGGCCAACTGTAACGCTTACAACACAGCGCCAGCTCCACCCACGTTCGCGCGAACTTTGTGTCTTCTCTTACTTGTCGTTTACCTGGCTAAGTGATTACCGTCAGACCGACCGTGCCGTGCCAGTGTGTTGGTACCCAGCAAACGCGTAACGTTCCGTAACGTTAGCAGAAGGTTATAATTAGGTCATGCAGTAACATTCCCACATGTAACATTAAGGGAACGTAAAGAAAACGTTCAAAAAAAACGTTTGGAGAACGTTACCGGCTAACGTTATAGTAACATAGAAATAACGTTCTGCTAACGTTCTGATAACCTGATTTTGTTAGCTGGGTAGTTGGTATTATATTGCCGAAATGATTGCTTCATTGCACAAAGTGTTTAGCTTCCCAGTCACTCGTTCACTCTTCCCAAGACATGTGACGTCATGGGAGACACGAGGGATGCAGACGCAGCCGGGGCTGTCTAATGCTACTAGACTTACTGATGTTTGGACGTGACGGGCCGTTCACTCCCGTATGTCCATCCACGTCTTCCTTTGCCCGCCTCTCTGTCTGCTGCCTGTCGTCGCAAGGGGGCGTGACGTGTCCTCATCGGTCTCTCTCTCGGGAACTCGTCCTACGTCAAGGATCGTTTCAAGGAATTCCCACCATTACCGTACGGATTATTCTCGCGAGTCGGAGTTGTCACTACGACTGGCACACGCATAGGACGTCACAACCCGAAAGTCTGTAGCTAAATTGGAAGTTTCCGCAGCAAATGACACCAGACACCAGTGGTTGGTCCACGCTGGACAACTACGCCGCCATGTGGCGAGTAAATCCCTACATACGACTGGACGCTTATGCAAGTAGCTTATACGCTGTATGGAGACGAAGTGTTTGCATTTATCGGGTAAACCCGTCTAGTATTCAGTAGAGTAATTTGCCAGTTATCAGATAATTGGTGGGATTCCGGACAGACCAATGACGTCACAAATACACCAATATTACCCGTCATGCAACACGTAGAATAAACGAAGTGACGCTAAGGTTGCCATCAGTAACGTGTCCAGTGGATGCTACTGTGAGACAATAGGCACATTTACCCTATCAATCAATCAATCAATCAATCAATCAATCAATCAATCAATCAATCAATCAATCAATCAATCAATCAATCAATCAATCAATCAATCAATCAATCAATCAATCAATCAATCAATCAATCAATCAATCAATCAATCAATCAATCAATCAATCAATCAATCAATCAATCAATCAATCAATCAATCAATCAATCAATCAATCAATCAATCAATCAATCAATCAATCAATCAATCAATCAATCAATCGATCGATCGATCAATCAACCAACCAACTAACCAACCAATCAATCCATTTTATTTTAACACGACATATCTCTACGAAGTAGATTCAGATGTGCTTATAATTATGTCAAAATAAAACATAGGTTACGTATGTAAAAATGACATTACAACACAATGCATAGGGCATAGATGTAATGATATTACATCCTTGGGAAGCCTTACCAGCGTGCCAATTTCTTATTTTATTATCTGCATATGTACAATAAAGATGATTGCGCATATAATGTGTTCTAGTCTCGCCTCACCCACCCCTGCCACTATGTTCTCGTTCAATTGCATCAAGTGTCGCCACACAGCGGCCTCTGTGGAATCGAATTGTTTAATGCGCCTGCATGAGTAATCATGTTATAGGCCTACTGTGATTGTAAATCGCCTTAATTAGATCAGGATAATTCTTTCTCAGATCAAGGGTTTTAAAAATTAAACTGGTTGCGACGAACTTTTATTATTTAGCATGCGCCCGTGTTAAAACGGTGGCGCCATATGGCGGAGTTATACAAACATTACAGTCAACCGATGTCGCCATCTATCGTATAACTCCATATAATTTCGACATAACAGTAGGCATACAACAATGTTACTCCTAGAAGACATAAGAGGTTTTCATCCGCGATTCCCCGTGCGACAAAAGAGTACCCTATAGAAATACCGTTATGCAAGTTGTCTGGATTTCTGTGAGGCCATAGTTATACAGTGTGAAGTTGTTTTGTGTAGCGTGGCATCAGAGCTGTCAATTTTGATAGGCGATGTCAACTCGACCAATCACTTTCTGATTCTAGCAGAAATAAGGAGTGTCAGGTTTCAAGGTGGTTTGTGAGAAACTGGGGTGTTAGAATTTCACGATTTTTCCAGGGCACGTCTACCAGTAAATGAGCTATGCACATTTCGATAACAGACTTATTCAAATTTTAAAGGAAATGACGGAAACATTATAATGGCCGCCTAAGGAAAAAATTAAACGTGGTCTTACGAACGACAGAAAGCACAACATGCAGTTATGACAACGTTATCGATGCGATTGCAAATTAAGGAACTTGTGGTTGATATCACGACACGGCTTTTATAGTTGAATTGTACAAGGACATAATGTTGGTTAAAAAAAAGTGCCGCAGCCTATACGAAGACTCCCTAAGTATATTTCCACGACTTGGACAATTGTATATAGGTCCACGCCATAAGTCTATTTGTTCGACAACACAACAACCTCCCAGGAACTTGGAAGGCACGACGTGCACACATGTAACCCAAACTATGCGCGCATAAACACGCATGCATGCACACGCACGCGCTCTAGAGCTCTCTTAATTACTATCTCGATAAGCCAAAGACGAACTTGTTTACTTGCCATGTATGCTTTAGACAAAAATGTCATAAGCATGTGCACACAAGCTTGCACATGGATGCAACTGAACTCCCGCACGCACATCCACACACTCGCACGCACGCAAGCACGCAGGGGTTGGTGTGCGTTTTGTGAAGCAACCGAGAGAGCACATACCACATATTTTCCCACTTTTATGTATTTGTATGTATTTTGTTTTTAATATTCAGTTGTGTTTACTAGTTGTATATTATTATATTTCAATTTGTTATTATTAAAATGGGCTCTCATGTTAGCGACATAATAGTATTATCTTAATGGGAGGCTCCTTGACCTTTACATAATTGTTTATTATGTTAAATATATTAATATGTACATTTGTGGTCAACAATAAATAAATATGTTTGTCTGTCTGTCTGTCTGTCTGTCTGTCTGTCTGTCTGTCTGTCTGTCTGTCTGTCTGTCTGTCTGTCTGTCTGTCTGTCTGTCTGTCTGTCTGTCTGTCTGTCTGTCTGTCTCTGTCTGTCACAGCATTAGTGGCCTTTTTGGCGTGTTGTCAACTAGTATAATGCACTCTAAAAAATCAGATTTTTCCTGTTCGCCCGCCTGTATCCTCAGCAAGTTGAGGCTAGGCGGTATCCGGAAGAAGAAGATTATAAGTAAACAATATTGAAATTACAAAATAATAGATATGGAATGCCTCCACCTCTCCTACCAGCATGTTATTGACATTGGCCAATTTTTTCATAATAATAATTGTAGCACTTCAGTAGCATCTATATCCTTGACAATTCAAGCTCAGAGTCGCAACAAACAAAATCACTTGGCGTATTCATAAACAGGGATTAGCAAAAGTTGTCATTGGAGCGTGGAATCGCCGAAAATACTGAGTCAGTTGTTAGGCTACATTCAGCTCTTTAACAAAGTCTCGCCATGAATTACCCTCGTCAAAAGACGCGTCATTTACTCTCAATACATGCTTGTACTGAATCTCATAATATGCCTGACCTATTGCTTTCACTTCGCGTGCTTGTTTCAAACATCACCCACCACTTCTTAAGTAGGACCTGCTGTACTTTTCTTCAACACAACAGGAAAGTTGGCTGTGGTCGGCCCCGGGAGCGTTTGACGCAGGCTGGTGACAGCGTGGTGACGTGCTTCGGCACACGTCAAAATGTCAAGGTGATCACCGGAGACGAGGCGAGCCCTTGTCTTCACAACCGCACGCCGCAATCACGAGCGCGCTCGTTGCCAATGACGTCATGCAGCCGAATATTCTCGGAACGCGTTAATCCGCTGCCTTCAATCGTCCGGCTATGTTAGGCTGAATGAGTAGGCGTTGTCTTCAGTACGGGAATAACATCGTTCGCCTTAATATACTATTTAGACGTATATAGGCCTGACAACCCGGCCCACTGGACGAAGGAGAAAATCGCATTTCTCGATCTATAGAGGTATAATGCGTGGCCTTTCTCGCTCGAGTCGAAGAACGCTACACAAGTTTATGTACGGACGTTCTCCCAAGAGTAATATGGATCGTCGTTCAGCGATACTTAACCTTTTGGTTATGACACACGTTCTGGTGTGAGACTTCTTTAGCGACCATTGCATCCAACCAGTTAACGTCGAGCAAATAATAAAATCAGTAATGATAACATAGTGATGTAAGCGGGAACAACGAAGAGGGAGGAATCACCAATATTAAGTCAGGGCCAGTCACTGGTTTATCGGCGAAAAAGACGACACGCCTTGCAAATCAAAAGCAAATATATTGGGCGGAGTTGCTGAGATCGTAGGATTGAAACACTAATTTAAATATATTACACAGATACATTTGATATGAGGCGTATGATATGAAGGCAGACAATCTAATCTCATTCAGGTGAAGAAAAATGGATCCATCGGCGGGAAAAAGTGTTCCAACCGAAGTCTCAGTTAGGTGCAGTTGGATACTTTGGTAGCTTGAATGGGTGCAGTTTGATACTTTGGTAGCCTCAATGGGTGCAGTTGGATACTTTGGTAGCCTCAATGGATGGGTGCAGTTTGATACTTTGGTAGCCCCAATGGGTGCAGTTGAATACTTTGGTAGCCTCAATGGGTAAGTTTGATACTTTGGTAGCCTCAATGGGTGCAGTTGAATACTTTGGTAGCCTCAATGGATGCAGTTTGATACTTTGGTAGCCTCAATGGATGCAGTTTGATACTTTGGTAGCCTCAATGGATGCAGTTTGATACTTTGGTAGCCTCAATGGATGCAGTTTGATACTTTGGTAGCCCCAATGGGTGCAGTTGAATACTTTGGTAGCCTCAATGGGTAAGTTTGATACTTTGGTAGCCTCAATGGGTGCAGTTGAATACTTTGGTAGCCTCAATGGATGCAGTTTGATACTTTGGTAGCCTGAATGGATGCAGTTTGATACTTTGGTAGCCTCAATGGATGCAGTTTGATACTTTGGTAGCCTCAATGGATGCAGTTTGATACTTTGGTAGCCTCAATGGATGCAGTTTGATACTTTGGTAGCCTCAATGGGTGCAGTTGAATACTTTGGTAGCCTCAATGGATGCAGTTTGATACTTTGGTAGCCTCAATGGGTGCAGTTGAATACTTTGGTAGCCTGAATGGATGCAGTTGGATACTTTAGTAGCTTCAAAGGCTGCAGTTGGATACTTTGGTAGCCTCAATGGATGGGTGCAGTTGGATACTTTGGTAGCTTCAATGGGTGCAGTTGGATACTTTGGTAGCCTCAATGGATGGGTGCAGTTGGATACTTTGGTAGCCTCAATGGGTGCAGTTGGATACTTTGGTAGCCTCAATCGGTGCAGTTGGATACTTTGGTAGCCTCAATGGGTGCAGTTGAATACTTTGGTAGCCTCAATGGGTGCAGTTGAATACTTTGGTAGCCTCAATCGGTGCAGTTGGATACATTGGTAGCCTCAATTGGTGCAATTGGATACTTTGGTAGCCTCAATGGGTGCAATTGGATACTTTGGTAGCCTCAATGGGTGCAATTAGATACTTTGTTAGCCTCAATGGGTGCAATTGGAAACTTTGGTAGCCTCAATGGGTGCAATTGGATACTTTGGTAGCCTCAATGGGTGCAATTGGATACTTTGGTAGCCTGAATGGATGCAATTGGATACTTTAGTAGCCTCAATGAGTGCAGTTGGATACTTTGGTAGCCTCAATGGGTGCAGTTGAATACTTTGGTAGCCTCAATGGGTGCAGTTGAATACTTTGGTAGCCTCAATGGGTGCAGTTGAATACTTTGGTAGCCTCATTGGGTGCAATTGGATACTTTGGTAGCCTCAATCGGTGCAATTGGATACTTTGGTAGCCTCAATGGGTGCAATTGGATACTTTGGTAGCCTCAATGGATGCGATTAGAGATGTCGACGGGATCTTGTCCTTTCACTTAGGTCAACGATAATAATGTAGTTATTTATTATTGACGTCACTAATTTAATAAGTGTAACGCTTGGTGCTGTTGCTGCACTGACACGAAATGTCCCCCGCCAGCCGACAGTTTCTGTGACACTACAGGATGGTCTCATCTAATTGTCCGTCCATCGGTGCATCGTCCAATTTATCATTCCACGAAGTGTCTTCAAAATCAGCTACTCACACACGCAAGTTGCGCCAAACAAATAGTCAATGTGGCTATTGTTTTACACCGTACTGTTTTTACTCAACACACAACATACTTAGTTATTTTGTTTGTTGCGCCTCTGAGTTTGAATTATCCATTTTAGTTGATCGGGTGCTATATAAGTATTGTATTATTATTATTAACATAGACGCTATAGAATAGTTACAATTATTATTATTCAGATCAGGATACAGTTGTTTTCTTCTGCAAGCGCAGGCAATGTGATTTTGTTATGCTCCTCTTCATGCAAACTGAGATGAGAATGATTAGGCGGGCGATGAACACGTCGCTCGGAGAACACAAAACAAAATTATTGAAGATGGGCGACAGCAGGCGAGAATTGTATCATAGAAGAGAAGTCGAGAGACGTTTGGTTTCATAAATATGGTCACACCGAGAAAGAACACTACTTGAGAACGGCTGCAAACTTGCAGGAATAGGAAAAAAGGGAGTCCAGCAAAACGACAGAGACAGTGTGAAGACGGACATCAGGAACAGGACAATGTGAAGGACACGAAAAACATGAACATTTTGAAGGACACGAGGAAAAGGACAGCGCGGAGAAGGGCATGAGGAATAGGACAGTGTGTAGAAGGACACGAGGAACAGGACAGTGTGTAGAAGGACATGAGGAACAGGACAGTGTTGAGAAGCATATGAGGAACAGGAGAGTGTGGAGACGGACATGGAGTTGAGCGGACTGCAAGAACGGGACAATTGGCGACTCCTACACTGCAGGCTGAATCGTTTCACGTGCCACTGAGCAGCACGGCCGTTCGGCGAGATCCACCTGCCTACAGCCAACGATATATCGTGCACAATATTAAGTGCAGCTCCCCACACTAATCCCTTAGATCCCCAAATCCGACTGCTACCTGCCGTGTCTCCATTCTCAACCCATGTAGCGGGTCCGCACTTTAAGGTTATCCCAGTGGTGTTGATAAACGTCGCCTACTTTGTTGGCATTCCGCAATGGCGTACGTCGTGTGTTTCCGAAAGAGGAGACGATAATTATGAAAAATCTCGTCGATGAGATGTTCTCGTCTGTTGAGTCAACAGATGGAACTGCACTGTGATGTCGACAAAATCGCACATCAATGTGGGGGGTATGCTGATTCCGGGTAGTGAACGAGCTAACCCCCCGTGTCGCCGTTCGTACACTCAGCGCACCCTTGCGGCTCAACTCAGTCGGCGCCGGAGAAGCGGTCTTAGGCAGACTTAGTCATGTGCAATTATTTCGGCGAAAAGGTATTGAGATTGCCGGTGGGTTGGGCGTAGTTCAGACTTCGGATGACGCTTTAACATTTCCGGTTACTTGTCACCCGCTTTATTGATGGATGTTGCACTGAATGACGCGGTGGGTTCTTCCGGCCGTGGAAGATGCACCGACGGCAGTTGTCTCTCGGGCCGCTGCGTAATCGCGCTTTTAGTCCAAGACCCGAATGGAATAGCCGCTGATACAGGTAGATCAAGAGTTGCTTCAGGACGATCTACATAAATGACAAGTTACTTTTCAAATAGCGTTTTCATGTACCACAACGACCCTGATAATTGTTGTTCAGCCGGGAACTGCTGCAAATGCATTCACCTAAAATGCCGTTTGCATAACTATTTCATACATATGCTGTCGTTACACCTACACGCTACAGATGGGGACAGAAACTATCGAACTGCTCCACAAGTACAGCAGCATTACCTGGTCTCCTTTGACTTACTTTCACTTTCATTTTACGGATTCTGTCCAGAACTCGAATGCAATGAGTGTTACTTTCTACAAGTTTCATTTGCGCATTTCCTTGGTACCCGGATTCACCTTGTCCTGGTTACAATGGCGTCACGTAATCCGCTACTACGTATAACGTATTGAAATAATATGACGCGCGGTCATTATACGTAACAATAGGAAACAATATGGCGGCCATGCTTCACGTCAAATAGAACTCTAGCATTACGACTCGCTTCCGATCGTATGGGGACATACTACCAAATGGATTCCTACGCCATTACCCGTTCTGCAGTAGTTCTGCTTAAAAGAACTGCACTGCGCACTTTTTGTAAATTTAGGGAAGCACTAAATGTAGGACTGGTTGAATGTAAATATTTCTGCGCCGCGTCATATATCACAGCTGTGAAATAACGATATTTGTCAGACAGTGGAAAGGTGCGTTTGCATACAGGTGTAATTTGGCATAGAGGTGTCAACATTGGCAATCGGCCGCTGATTGAAGCAAAAATTAAGGGATACGTGTCAAGTTAGAGACTGGATTGTAGGAGAAAGAGATATGTAATTTTCACGAATTTTATACATAACATGTGTCGATGGAGACTAATAATTAAAGTCTGAAATCTTCAATACCTAATGGGAAATCAAAGAAACGTTACAATGGCCGCCTATGGGAAATCAATTGGTGGTATCTACCCATATAAAACTGTGGCACCGACGGTTATCATAAAACGCCAGTTCAGCATACGCCAACTTTCATACGCTCACATTCACGCACTCAATGCACGAACGAATGCTTCGTCAACATTATACTTTATTTTCTGAAAATAATGGCAACAATATGCTACATCAAACCCTGCCCCTGTCGGTTTGTTCGCAGAAGCAAACCGCGAGGGAACAAGAACACTTTGTTGTAATATACTCGCGCTCAATCCGAGCCATTATCGCCCACAGGCGGCAGGCCCCTACTGTACATGAAAAATAAGTTACCGTGACAACAATTATAGCCTTTCGGGATGACCCCGCGAACTTTGTGCACTGGCCGAGTTGACGTATATCGTTACTTACAGTTTAGTTAGAGTTCTTTACTTTTCAACAAAATCATTAGGGATATAGGCACTATGGAAGTGTTCCAACATTTCATACCATGCCAATTATGGTGATAAAAAAATTATTATTACGTAAAAATATGTTTTTCATGAATATATTAAGTTCTATTGCTTTTATATGTCCATTTATGATTTGCGGATACCATAGCATTGGATTAAAAAGATAATTCTGGGCCACTAAATGAATATTTCACATTTCAAGTACTTATTGGGGTATATGGTTGGATATGTTATTTATCATTTTATCTTGTATGAATAGATTTCATGTAATGTAGGAATGCCTATGTGAAAACGAAACTGGTTGGGTTTTTACAGACTGACTTGGGCTGCAAAGAATGGCATCTTTCCTTGTACTTGGATTTAGTTTCGCAAATAATTTACACATTTTCTTTGTTGTGTTATAAGAACATATTGGTTCAACTATATTTAGCAGGGCCGGTAATCGGAAAAACAAATGCAATTCTGGAAGGCATTACAACAAACGGACACTGTAGTATGATAAAACGGTAATCCGGCAACGACACACGATACGACACCAGTGCACACAGCCACAGGGTGGATCCAGCGATCGAGTTAGTTGAAGACACCGGGCCAAATCACTGGGATGGATCATATAACAAGACAGAGATCATCTACGTTATGATGCACTGCACACTAACATACGGCGTCTATCACCACTGTAGCACACAATGTCCACTGTACACGCAGTAATCAACTACCGCTATGAATAGTAAATCTCAAAAATAAACTTCCGGGCAAGTGTCGGTTTACAATACAAACACACCCTCGGATGACAGTGGTCGGTTCTACGTCTGTTGTGAAACGAAACGGTTGTGTTTTCGTTGGTTTGCTGTTCTACCGTATTTACACAGGTCATGTTTCAGTGATGCCCTCTTGTGGTCAAGTGATGAAAAAAAAATTAAACCAATATTACAATGGTTAAAATAAAACGTAAAATAAATGCACGATTAGACACCTTTCAAGTCGTTTCATACTGCACGAAATCGTATGTAAAATCACAGTTAACACATTTTCCTTTGAAACTTTGACTGAACTTATTTAACTTTGAATACGTAGACAAGACAGATTGTTAACAGAACAATAACATATTAATTAACCATAATTATCAGATAATTACTCATATTAAAACATCCTAACAATGTCATTTTCTAACAGGACACTATATTGTTAGAAATAAAAATATATGCGTCACATTCATTTATTTTCCGATTTAGTAACAAGGCCAGTGTTCCTTTAAAAAATAATGAATAGCCATAGAAATCGTTGGTTGCAAAATGTCAATGTTACAAGTCTCAATTTATTTTATAAAAACGGAAGGAAAGGCCAGCCTTGGGTTTGGCAAATGTTGAAAGATCATAAAACAGATGTCTATTTAGAACATTATTATTTTTTAGGTACACCTGCCAATGGCCAGGGTATCGGACAGAAATGGCCAGTGACAAATTTTTAGCGTTTTAATTTCCAGTAATATTTGGTAGATTGTCTGCCAGTTATTGGCATTATTATTAAAAATGTAAATGTCAGAAACGTTATTACATTTTGTAATTATACAAATAACAGTTTACGATAGACTGAAGCCAACCACAAGAGGGCACAGTGACTGAACTACTAAGAACTGGCGCTGAAGAAAAAACATTTCAGTCACTCCTCAGTCAGTAATTGGCAGCTCTTTCAAAAGTCCGACCTCCCCCGAGGTAGCTGAGAGGGTCGTGACCTTGACAACGTTACACACGTCATCGTGACCATGTCAACGTCACACACACGTCAGGAGATAAGCCGAGTCAATACTGATTGTTACACGAGACCACCCAAGTAGCTACCTAGCTTCGCGGTCGTCATGCCGCTGCAAATAATTACTACAATGGCACATAATCCTGGCACTCTCTGAATGAAGACATTTACCTACACTACCTCAATACCTCACGTCTCCGGCACTGCCGAACTCGTCCACCAAATCTCACAAAACAAACCACTGTGAATCTTCGCGGCTTGGCACTAGAACACAACTGATTTCGTTGTGAACGCTGCGCAAACGTCCGCCATGTAGGGTACCGCAGACTAGGGCAAGAAACCCTCATTATGTCAATTTACCACAGGTCATAGGTCACGTCAGGTGGCCTCATCTGGCTATCTCTAAACTGATGTTTTCAATCCTTATGACTAAACAGAGGGGGTGGCAAATTCACACAATGCGGTGTTTTGCCCCACATTACCCTACCTGGGCAGGACTGGCAATTAGATGCAGTGGGACATGTACAAGGGGTGTGTGTGTGAACATGTTTGTGGAGTTCGCGCAAGACAACACGGAACTCTGCCTAATCTCACCAGTGACAATGGTACTGTACAGTACACACCACTAAGTCACTGGCCAGTTTCTGGCGTCAAAACAAAACCACAAATACAATGTACAACAAAGGCATCGTATGCACCTGCTGCAGACATTCATTGGCTGTCCCCCACATATCTCCCATTCACAATGGCTTAGTAAATAGAATTTCTTACGTAACCGACCTCAGCCGTTGAGATCTTGTTTCGGACCCAAAAAACATGTAATTTCATCACAGGAAAAGTACGGTGTAACGTCTGCACATGAGTACGTTGCATTCTGCAGAACAATGTCTCCTGTCAAAAATACCTGGGGAAGCAATATGCTGCATTAGATATGTTACCGACGATGGCAGTCTAAATGCCCACGCATGGATGAGTCCTATTTCTGACAGCAAAAGGCAGCAGAGAAATACACCCACAGTCTCCATATCAGGTTTGTTCACATCAGAAATTTCCACAGCATAAATCAGTACTCGTTGCACAGTAAAACACATAGGAAACGTCTGGAAATTGCCTACTAAAAATTACAACAAGTGTCCGAGAGGAGATTTTGACGTCATACGACCAACAAAAATGCAATTATCCCCCAGTAATTTGGCAGTGATTTAGCATGGCGGATCAAGCAGTGGTCAAGAGCTCGTCCAATGGGAATCCTTTAGACTGGCCGTACATTTGAGTAGTCCCTGTTATCTGTAACACAACAAGTGTGAGCGCGTGGTGGGAACACTGAGTCCTGCAAGAACGGCATGACACGGCACGGCATGGCGCCTGCATCAAAAATTACCTAGCATCAGTAAAACAAGTTTAATATCACGCTGTCTGTGCGTTCACTACACGGAGAACGTCATCGCTCGATGGCGTCTCCACAGCATGATATCTACGCAACAATTATGTACACTACGATATAATACACCTTGGCACTAGCAACTTGTTATTCGTCCGTGACTCCTGTACGGCTCCGAACTGAAACGCCACACGCTGGGCCATTGTGACGGGGGTGTAACCTTTGACCCCGTATAGTAGGGCGACTACTTCAAGAAAAACAGACAGGGAATCGGGAGTGACGGGGCTGACAGGGGAGTATATTCCTCCCAGATAAAATCCCGGTTACACACCCTAGTGTATATGAGCAGGGATGGACTGTTATGGTCTTAGACTGCCCGTGTGGAACCATAAGTGGTTTTGTGTTAACCTGCTGTTAAAACCACGTGGTTATGTGTAAATTAATCTACTTTTCCTTTAGCAGAAAAGCATTAATCTTATTTTCTATCCGGGAACATAAAATAATATATTTTGTGGCAATACAACTAGTACACCTTCGGTGAAGACTCTTAAGTCAACCTCATCAAGACAATGACACGCAAAGTCGCTCTTTTGACTTACGTCATTTGCAATAATAAACCCGTTAACATTGATGTGGGAATGCTGTGTCATGACTTCTTGAAAGATATACCAGCCAATTTAGGCATTTGAAGCAATGATTATTAGTATGTTAACTCTGAAATTGGACCAGAAAAGACAATTGGGTGACAGACTAAACATGTGCCGTTTACCGAGTTCGGAGCCAATATAAACCCCCCCTTCTTGAAGTCACTACAACCCCAAATAAATACTACCTGCAGACTAAGAACTGTTGGACCAAATCTTGTAAACACCGTCAACATTCCAACGCTAAGTAAACAACAATAAATTAACATGTATAATACGGATCATCGAGAGAGAATAACGTCAACATGTCTCATACACGAGAGAGAGCACACTGGGTGCTTTGTAGTCACCGTGACGACACTGACATCCTCATTCCAGACGTCTCACTGGCAGTGCACGGGCACCTGTCATCGCTGCTTCCCGCCCCAGTACGGCTTTCCAGTAAAGTTGTCGCGGCCTGTCATGACTGCGTCGTGACGATCGTGACACGACACTTGATTGTTGGCACACCTGGAGGTAACAGGTGATTCCTGGATACCCAGTATACGCCGTGGGAAATGCAATTAACCCTCTTCCTTCCACCGCCCCCACGCGCCGTGTGCTGCATTCTCCCACGAGATGGCAAGCAGTGATCGTGACCGCATCCCTGCGAGAATGTGCAATGAACCGTGACGAGAGTGCGCTGCCGAGCACCGATACCACGACCTATGATCTCGCTAATGGTCAACACGTGTCCATCGACGTGGCCGCCTCGTCCTGGGAATGTTCTGATGTGTCTCCTCCGACCCTGTACGGCCCGGCGCCACCGAGTCCGTCCGTCTCGGCGCCCTCCTCGAACATCGTCGACAGTGGCTGTTCGGCCGACAGCTGTGGCGCCGGCCACGGTTCGTCGCCCCTGAACTGGGGCGCGACCGGGTGCTGCTGGGCGAGTTTGTACGACATCTGGCGGAATGTTGCGAGGCTGGGCTTCGGTGGCACGCCCGAGTTATTGCACATCGGCGCGGCGCGCTCCTGGTCGCAGCTACACATCGACATGTGCTGGAACTGCAGCAAGTGGGCGCCAGGGGGCAGTGCGACGTCGTGGCCGGACGCCAGCTTGCCGGCGAGACAGTTTTGTGCGGCCACGCATGACGGGTGACCGTTGGCCGCGCCTGGGCCGCCGGGCGTCGTCTCCTCCTGGATGACGTGCGGCTGAGACGAGTCGATGTGCAGTGCCTGGAACTGCTGGAACAGCTGGTGGTGGTGCAGCAGCGGCTGCTGCGACTGCTTCTGGAAGATCTGCCTCTTCTGCTGCAGCCGGTGGTGCAGCAGCTGCTGCTGAAGCGACTTCGCCGCCGACGATGACACTGGCGCCACGTTCTGGTAATCCGACACGACAAACCCGGGCGACGTGTACGCGCCGAATGCCGGCTCCGACGCTCCGTCTGTCGTGACGGCGGGACTGCTGCCGCCATCTAGCGAGCACTTCAGGTTGTTGAGGTGCATGAGGCGGTAGGCGGGCGGGATCATGTCCATCTGGCCGGGCGACGGCAGGCTCTTGCGCTTCACGGTCAACTTCGGCCGTTCGCCGGCCGTCGCCAGCAGCGTGCCCTCGTTCAGCGACCACTGCCGCGTGTTGGCACCGAGGCTGTCCGTGCGGCACGGATGTTGCTCCTGCAGCGCCTGCAGCTCCTCGATCGTGCACGTCATGTCGCAGTGGTGGTGCAGGTTGCCGATCTCCTTCTGCAGCTCGGCGACGCCGCGCGTCTTCATCGACTCTTTCAGGCGCTGCTTGAACACAATGATCCCTTGCGTCATGAGTCCGTCGGAGGCGCGCCGGCCCTCGCGGAAGTGTATGGGCGAGTGCGTCTGCATGCGTTCGTCTAAAGCGTCCGCACAGCCACGCGCGCCGTCAGGAACGTGGCCAAACTTTGAGGTAATCGGCGGCGTCGTTGTGGCGGCGCCAAACAGCTGCGCGGTGCCGGCGGGGCCCACAATCCCCCCGCACGTGAACGGACCGACGGACTGCCCCAGCATCAGATCCGCCTCCGTGTTCGAGTCGAAGCTCGTGAACGCCGAGCCGATCCCCGTGCTGATCGACTGGTTACTCATCGTCACGCTCGCCATCTGGCTCAAGTCTCCGAACACGTTGCTAGGCAACACCCCGGAGCCGCCGTCCACCTGCCCCGGGGCGCCCCCTGGTGGCACCCCGTCGGTCGAACTAGAATTGTTATACACCCCCGCAGTCCGTGACGACGTCGGCTGTTCGCCCCCCTCGCTCGCCATGTCCAACTCGACGCCCTCGTCGATCGACGTCGTGATCATGTTCCCGCACGGACCAGCGCCACCTGGCGAGCGTTTGAGCGGCACGGTCGCGTCGCAGCAGTCGCTGAGCGGCTGGCTGCTGGCGACGCTCTGTTGGGGGAGAGTCACGCAGTCGGTGGTGCGACTGAACATGCCCGTCTTGACGCTGGCGAGGGCGGGGCGGTGACACGTGTTGTTGTGCATCATCGCCTGCTCCGCGATCGTGCTCGGCCGCCGCTTGCGCGTGTCCCGCGCCTCGCCCGGCACGCTGGAGCGGTGGCAGTGGAGCCGCTCCAGGAGCAGGTAGTAGATCGCCGTGTAGTGGTCGAACCGGTTCTCCTCCAGCGCCTGAAACCAACGCGTGACACAGGTTTAGCAGGAGATGAGGTTTACCTAGAGACGAGGTTTACCTAGAGACGAGGTTTACCTAGAGACCAGGTTTGTATAGAGACCAGGTTTATCTAGAGACCGGGTTTATATAGAGACCAGGTTTTTATAGAGACCAGGTTTAACTAGAGACCACTCAGACCAGGTTTATCTAGAGACCAGGTTTATCTAGAGAATGGGTTTATCTAGAGACCAGGTTTACCTAGAGACCAGGTTTACCTAGAGACCAGGTTTACTTAGGGACCAGGTTTACCTAGAGACGAGGTTTACCTAGAGACAAGGTTTATCTAGAGACCAGGTTTACCTAGAGACTACATTTACCTAGAGGCCAGGTTTACCTAGAGACCAGGTTTATCTAGAAATCAGGGAACCGTTTAACAAAGTCAAAGAATTCATCATGAACTGTTTTTAAATTAAACGATTTTTTTTGAAATGCAAATATCCATTGTCATATTACCAAGGACACCCTTTCTATAAGACACCTTTGACAAAGTCCCACTGGGGCATCAAGATGTTGACAATTTTCAGGTATTCAAGACCATTATTAAGGATCAAAATTGATATTAAGTGCAAAATCGGGCTTAAGAGCTCTTAACAACATCAGGGAAATAATAATTTGGACTGGTATAGTCTATTTTGGATGGTACAAATTAGAATGGACAAATAAATGGACAGGAAAAACGTTCAGGAGCACAAGTTTATTTCATGCATATGTTGTCAACTATGCTTTGAAAATGGGAGTCCAATAGCTCCATGTATTCATGCGTGGATTACTGTGTATCGCTGGGCAAATCTACACAGGAAAATTCATACACGCACGCGTGCATATACAAACACGCTAACAAGAACATTTCTGGACTGGCATAATTGTGTTACTGTATAAAGACCTGAGACGTGATCAGGCCAGCACTGGACTGTCATACAGTCCACTAAAGGTCAGCTATTAACAGACAGTGTCCAGTCTAGGAGACTGCCCAGAAGGCTTTGTACTCCACGACCTGTTTACACGAACAACACATTGGTATCTACAGGAAGTATTCAGCTACAGCCATTCTATTGGTGGGCGTTGCATACCCATCCTTAGTGTCCTAATGTCCTCCAAGAGCAGTCACTCACGTAGAGCGCAGTGGCTCAGGGGTAGAGCTTCGGACTCTCGACTACGAGAACCCGGGTTCGAATCCTGGCTGCGGCGTTAAAACCTTGGGCAAATTTTTTAACTCTACATTGCTCCAGTTCACTCAGCTAAATTAAATGAGTACCTGGCGGTAGACAGTGGTGAATATGTGTACGAGCAGCCTTCGCGCATTAATTGTAGCATATGGCTGGATGCTTCCCAAAGAAGCCGAGATGGTGTCTGAGTGAACAGGTCTGTCAGGGAAGTAAAGTGTAAAGCGCTTTGAGCGGTCCTGAGGACTGGATACTGCACTATATAAGAACTGCCTTTACTTTACACATAGTGGCCTACCCCCTCCCTAGTGGCCTACCCCCTCCCTAGTGGCCTACCCCCTCCCTAGTGGCCTACCCCCTCCCTAGTGGCCTACCCCCTCCCTAGTGGCCTACCCCCTCCCTAGTGGCCTACCCCCTCCCTAGTGGCCTACCCCCTCCCTAGTGGCCTACCCCCTCCCTAGTGGCTTTACGCCTTTCCTCTGTGGCCCTGCTTAATCTAAAGTGGCCGTAATCTATCCCAAGTTTCCTAGTCTCTCCATAGTGGCCTTATTCCCACACAATGACCATAATCACTCCCTAATAGCCATTCCCACTTAAAAGTGGCCCTACTCTTCATTGTGGCCCCCTTGTGGCCCTACTTCAGACACAGTGGCCCTCTAGTGGCCCTATTCTCTTCACACTGACACTACTCGTGCAGTGGCCCATAGTGGCCCGGTGTGGCCCTACCTGCACAGTCTTGAGCTGGTCGATGCCGAGGCTCTGCATCAGTCGCAGGATCTGTTCGTTGTATTCGCCGGCGTCACTGTTGTGGTGCCCGATCGGGCTGGGGGCCGGCTCCTTGGGCTGCCCACTCTGTGCCTCCATCCACTTGTGTTGTTTGATCTGTGCAATCGTGTAGCGCTTCTTTGGGTCTCGCACCAGCATGCGTCGTATGAGTTGTTCACAGTCTGTGTGGAACACAGGCAGGTGTTAGAATTACATCTTCTCAAACTACAGCCATCTTTAATAAAGCATCTTTTATGTTAGCACATTGTCTTATTGATGACATTTGTTTACCTGTCTTTGAAAATATTTACAATTTAATTATTGTATTACTGTGTTTATTTATTTATGTATTTATTTTTTCTTATAATTTCATTCTTAGTATTTTTTTGGAGGACCACATTGGAAACAAGTGTGCTATTGTGTGCTTTAATGTGTTTATCCTCGGTAAATATTATATATATATATGTATTATAATGGTTCTCTGCCTAACAACATTAAGACGTCTGCCTGTTTAGCCACCTTCAAGGCACGCCTAAAGACACATTTGTTATGACTGTTCTCGCAGCTTAGTTTAATGTTTGTGTACTTTAATCGATATTTTATTTAACCTATTTATATATTTATTATACATGTATACATTTATTCAGCTTAAATAATTCATGTTAGTATATTTATATATATATATATATATATATATTTTTAATTGTTTATATATGTCACTAGTGTATGTGTTTTTCTTCTGGTGTGTATTTGTATTTTAGGATTTTAATGTATGTAAAGCGCCATTGCGTTTCCGCCAATGATTTTCTGGGGTTCCGTGCACCAACAACGTCTCTTGTCTGTCGTTTATGATTACAACAAATGATTTAGAAATGGTACAAGTTGTCATTCTAAATCACATTGTTGTGGTCTCACATCTTCAGTGACCTGTGGCACTTACTCGAAGTCGGAGCTACTGCATTACATGAAACGAATGGACGGACGGACGGACGGACGGACGGACGGACGGACATGGATGCACGCACGAATATGTGTACTGACCTGTTGACATGAAGAAGGGAACTCGGAAGCGCCCTGCCAACACCCTGTCCTTCAGCTTCTGTAGGGTGGGGCTGTCGAAGGGTAGCGCCCCACACACGAGAACATACAGCACCACGCCCAGACTCTGTACAAGGCAAACACAATTCATCAAGAGGGTGACCTCCTGTACACATCATCAAGAGGTTGACCTCCTGTACACATCATCAAGAGGGTGACCTCCTGTACACATCATCAAGAGGGTGACCTCCTGTACACATCATCAAGAGGTTGACCTCCTGTACACATCATCAAGAGGGTGACCTCCTGTACACATCATCAAGAGGGTGACCTCCTGTACACATCATCAAGAGGTTGACCTCCTGTATACATCATCAAGAGGGTGACCTCCTATACACATCATCAAGAGGTTGACCTCCTGTACACATCATCAAGAGGGTGAACTCCTGTACACATCATCAACAGGGTGACCTCCTGTACACATCATCAAGAGGGTGACCTCGTGTACACATCATCAAGAGGGTGACCTCTTGTACACTTCATCAAGAGGGTGACCTCGTGTACACATCATCAAGAGGGTGACATCCTATACACATCATCAAGAGGGTGACCTCCTATACACATCATCAAGAGGGTGATCTCCTATACACATCATCAAGAGGGTGACCTCCTGTACACAACTACACATCATCAATAGGGTGACCTCTTGTACACATCACACAGCTTTATGTTGCACACACGTACACACCACCAAGTTAGGAATATTTTTATTGTAAGATTACGATTCTTGCTTACAAATTACACACAACTGACACAATGCTGGCGTAATAAACCTACATGACATTACACATAAAATACCATCTATGTGATGCGCTGTATTGAAAAATGTGCCGTTAAAGGGAGTTGATTGGTACACAGATGTTAAGCAAAATAACATATGGAACGCATTCACAAATGTGACAATTTTAAAAGCAGATTTTCACGACACCCTGAAGGATTCAAATGAAGAATTTAAAGACAAAGTCTCAAATGAGTTACCCAGTTTTACTTACCCTTGTAATATTTAAGTGACATGCTAAAAAATCACTCGTTTGTGTAACACAAAAACATTTCTACAGATGACAGAGGAGGAATACATGACAAGATATTGCTACCATTGGATCTTCAACGTACCCAAATATCGATCTGTGGGCCGAGGTAGCGTTTTCCCTCGAACACTTCGGGGGCAGCGTAGGGTGGTGACCCACACCAGGTAGACAGTTGCTCCCCAGGGATGTAGTAGTTACTGAAGCCGAAGTCTACAAAACAACCAGTCAACTGTCAAGTCCACCAGTCGACTCATTCCCGTGGAACTCAAGTAAATCTCACCAGCTTCAAACGTCTACTGAAGACACACTTTTTCAAATTGCATATTAGTGTAAATTGACATGAACATTATTATTTTTTTACTAGATTATTTGGTTATATTATCAATACATAATTATACACTTATTTAATGACATTATTATTACATAATTATTATTATAATTATTTTTAACAGTTTTAACATATACTAAGCTATTTATTACTAATAATAATTATACATATACCGTCATTTATCAGTATCATTGCGATGTAGTTATACAGTAAACCGATTATTATGTATTTTTATGACTAATACGTAATTTATTTATTTATTCAAAAGTGCTATGCTATTTAATACCGTACTAATTTTATTTATTTATATACCTATACATATTTGTTTACATTTATTTTTAAAAACAGTAGTATTTGTCTTATTGTATACATATATCTTTTTATGTATTTTAAATTGCAATATGTTGTAAAGCGCCATGAACGATTATGGATGTGGCGCTATACCAAATAAACATATTATTATTATTATTCAGTCCTTAAATGTCCTCAAACGGTCTTACGCTGTCCTCCCTGGGCCGACCTGACCTGTTCAATCGTGTTTTGTTTATCTTATACATATATATTTAAATATAATTGATTTATATATAAGTTTTATTTGCTTTAATCACTCAGGATTTCACTGCTCCATTATGTTACATTATTTATTCTTATAATTTTGTACGTTTCATGGATTAGTTTTATGTATAACATTGGGAACATGGATGACACATAAATTAAATACTACTATTAGACATAAAACAGGAAAACTTTATCTGATCTTGAACATGTGTAGATAGATCATCATCCTACGAGACAGGCTGACAAGAAAGATCAGACTATCGGCATCTTTACAATGACTAGTTCATGCAGTAGCCATGATGAAAATATTTGACAAATTTAATAACAATTTTACTCCCATTTACCCATTCTCCAATTATTTCACTGCAACTACCGGTAAGCGGCTAATAAACACACAATTTTCGTGTAAATCCAAACTTGCCATAAAAACTAAAAGAACTGTAACATGAAAAAGTAGCTGCCAAAGGTCAGTGTCATATAAACAGGGGGAGCAGTCATTATTTCATGACAGACATGCGAAATGTCACGCAGTAACAAATCAGCAACGACCAGCGAGAACATGACAAGCGCATCTCCCCGCGAGATCATCTAAAAAAAACAGCGACATTTCTCGCAAACGCAAGCCTGACCGAGTTCGTGTGGGCGAATCAACGGGGGCCGAATCCTTGATTTCTTGCAACCGCACGGAGGCGGAACAGTATCAAACGTCAGCGAGGCAAAACATGAGCTGCGTGGCCGGGGAAGTGTCAGTGAGGGGGAGCAGTCAGTAGTCGACTATGCTTAGAGTGGCGCGCTGATCCCCGGGGCCCAGGTCCAATACACTGGCCTGTATCGCAGGTGCTGCCTCTGAAATTACCACTCGCTCGCTGCGTCAGACCCGACCTTAAAGCGGTCTTCCTCGGCCTGTTAGTTCATTGCAAATTGGTTCCGAGTAATTTTTACTGTAGTTTCTGTGTAACTTTAGTGTAATTTAATTTAGTTTAATTTGCTTTATTTATTTAATATATATTTTAATTTAGCTTTATTTATTATTAGATATATTGCTTTCTTAAAAAATTGTATGTTTTGTTTTACATAATTTGTTCTAATCGATTGCTTTATCATTTCATTTACTCATAATTTTACTACATATATATATATATATATATATATACACACACACACATATACACTGAACAATTTAAGAATTAATTTTTTTGTAAAAACAATAGTTGACTACCGGGTAGTCCAGGCTGAAACCATAACTGATTTCAGCCGTCTGATCTGCGGCTCAAACACTTAATAACATGCGCACCCCCCCCCCCTCCGTCGTATACAATAGCAAATAATGGCTCCTTAAAATGTACCCCATTCAGATACACATAACAATACATGTTTTATATTTAGTACTGAAATATAAGCTCCTGTGAATGGGTCATTAGTCCCAGAATTAATGACATAATGTTTAACAAGATAATTATTTGTGTCCATGCGCTAGGTGGGTTAATAATAATAATTGTAAAACTTTTATAGCGCCTAAATCATTAAAAATATTCAAGCTCAGAGGCGCAACAAACAAAATCATTTGGCTAGTCATATACGGGGACAGGCAAAGTTATCCCTGGAGCACGGAACCATGAAATTCTATGGTGGAAAAGCAATTTCAAACAAATATGTTTTTAATTTCTTACGAAAGGTGTCTTTAGTTTCAAAAGATTTAATCGCAATAGGGAGTTGATTCCAAACTGTTAGCGCAGCTACAGAGAAAGTAATACTCAGATTAGTTTTAGGAACAGAAAGTTGTTTGGAAAGGGATGATCTAAGGGTTCTAGACTCTATGAATATCAGAGAAAATTAGCAGATTAACTAAGATTAATAATGTGCTCCGTCTAAAACGTTTTTATTCTGTTAAAGCAATTATTTTAGAGAACACATCCAGCAGCTGGTGAATGTTGACTGCCGTCCAATTGATGATGACAAAAAAACTTGGAATGTGGGCATCAGTACTGTGTGTGATGGCAAAGACAACCATTTAGCTGTCAGTGAATGATCATTGTGATGTAAATTGAACTATATGAAAAACACGCTGTAAAAACGAATGTGAGTCTGACACCACTGACTGGAGCCAGATTCTAAAGCACCACAGATGACCTTTGTAGAGAATCCTGACCACAGCAGGTTAGTGTCAGTTAGGTCGGTCTCTTCCTGTTTTGTCACCGTGCGTCAGCAGCGGCAGTGATAAAGCATTGATCGCACCCAAGACCTTGTCTGAATGCAATAATCTACTTAGCACAGCATTGTGAGTGCGACACCGTCATACGCCAGCCAAGGCCGTCATACGCCAGCCGCCAGGTCGTACTAAGGCTGTGTCACTGACTCTCTTGTGACGTACACGGCAACAAAGACCATGCAACTACACGGGACTCGACAGTCGTCATCATGACCTTTACCGGGTCTACAGCACAATCTGTGTTGGGAAACTGTCCTTTCCTCCTGGCAGTCCACCGGGAGGACAGACTATAGCTACAGGGGCCATAGAGACAAGCCAAGGCCATACCAATAATTTGGTACCAGTGGCCAAGGCCATAGCGACAACTTTGAGCCAATGGGCAAAGCCATATCAACAACTTGATACCAGTGGCCAAGGCCATACCAACAACTTGGTACCAGTGGCCAAGGCCATACCAATAACTTGGTACCAGTGGCCAAGGCCATACCAACAATTTGGTACCAGTGGCCAAGGCCATACCAATAACTTGGCACCAGTCTCCAAGGCCATATCAACAACTTGGTACCAGTGACCAAGGCCATACCAACAACTTGGTACCAGTGTCCAAGGTTATACCAACAACTTGGTACCAGTAGCCAAGGCCATACCAACAACTTGGTACCAGTGGCCAAGGCCATACCAACAACTTGGTACCAGTGTCCCAAGGCCATACCAACAATTTGGCACCAGTGGCCAAGGCCATACTGACAACTTTGTGCCAATGGGCAAAGCCACACCAATAAATTGGTACCAGTGGCCAAGGCCATATCAATAATTTGGCACTAGTGGCCAACACCATACCGACAACTTGGTACCAGTGGCCAAGGCCATACCAACAACTTGGTACCAGTGGCCAAGGCCATACTGACAAGTTATATTAGTGGCCCTCCATACCGACAGCCTGGTACCAGTTACAGAGCACCACTACAAGGAAATATCACGCGGTGCCCACATACGGTGCCCGCATACACATGTGGCACCGCGCGGTGCTCACATACACGCGTGGCACCGCGCTGGCGAGAACCAGCTGTGAGGAACATAATAATAACAACGTAGACCAGTGGTGTCTTATTAAATGTCTCACTGCGTGTACAAGGAGAGGGTGATAGGCTGTTGGCTGGTAATGTCTGTCACTGTCTGGACCCACTGCTTACAGCTCAGTACGTCCCTGTGGTAGTCCACCGATGGTTGTCATTCTGTCTGGTCTATTTAGAGGTAGTAACATCACTTAGGGCGCAGGTGCCCATTTGTTTTAAACATGTGTGCTATATTTATATTGTTCACTGAATATAGTGAACGTTTATCACCCATAACATTGTAAAAACAGGATTTGCAATTTGAAAGTTTCTTTCACAAAATTTTCAAATTTTTGTATGAAAGTTTATTCAGAACATTGTACTCAGAACATTGTTAATATAGTAATGTAATTAAAACATTTAACCTTTATCAACATTGTTGACAGAGACAAAGCCTTGCATATAATTATGATTGTGACTTAAGCAATCCATGATGTACTGGATGTATCAATTAATATGGTAAACGTTCTGTTCCTACTAATAATTACCCCTCCCCCACCACCTCCCCATGATTCCAGTTAACAGAACTGGCGAATCCATCAACCTTTCAGAATCTGACACAGTCATTAAACCGCACCATACATTCTATGTATTTCTAAGCAAGCACACCGTTGTGACATTCTGCACATTTCCTAGAACAGAGAGACCACGCGTATATGCGTATATCGACGCGAGCCACGTGTACAGTTATGAGAATAAACCTCCCTGTCACTGTGCACACTTCCTCCCTGAGTCCCGCCACGAGAAATTAAATAAGCCTCCACTTTGACACAGCTGTGAGATATCAACAGTGGAGTCTCGCAGCCTTCGGACGTGGCACGTTGTGAACGATGCTCATAAACGTGCTATTGACTCGTCAACGATGTACCGTATCTGCCGCATGACGCGTGCGTGCGTAAAACTATTCCCGGGTCACAGAGTGGGAGACAGCCTAGGAGCCGGAGCCATGTTTTATAATCACCCGCGATAAATCATAAAAACAACTACGGCGTTTTTACCACGGCACAGATCCGGCATGAAGGGAGAACTGTCAAGTAATCACGCAGACACGTGCAAAACTGACGTCTTCTCTGCGAGGCTTGCCGTCTGGAATGTGGTATGCACCGGGTAATCTTTCTACGCCAGAGCCTGTTTCTCCCCAGCAGCAGGGATGATAGGCACACAACGCGACATAAACAAACGCTTCGTCTTTCGTGAAGCCAACACAAAAAACCAGTGTATTCCATCAGGACCCAGGAAATCGGCGACTACCATCTGCGTGACCCTTGACCTCTCACCGTGGGCGTGTGTACAATGTCGAGGCTATCTGCCTACGATACGTAACATTTGCGTCAGC
This sequence comes from Oasisia sp. SBJ-2009, assembly GCA_964017155.1. Classification (NCBI taxonomy): domain Eukaryota; kingdom Metazoa; phylum Annelida; class Polychaeta; order Sabellida; family Siboglinidae; genus Oasisia; species Oasisia sp. SBJ-2009. The sequence goes on from OZ024859.1 coordinate 4,329,101, forward strand.
TGTGTACCTGCGTCGGTTCTCGGAACCCAAAGACGTCACTCACACAACTGCCATGGCGACCTTTCATCACCGAATTCAAGCCAAATTGAACAAGCCAGCTATTTACGGATCAGTTCCGTCAAAATGCAGTTTGACATTCGTTGAACCATTGACAAGAAGAAAAAACACAACTGAATGACGACCCGAGAAGTAATGCAATTTCCATATTTTATGGACCTCACAACAGTTAAATAACTGAGCTGTAGTTATTTAATTATATCCTAAATTTCATCAGTCACAAGGTACTTCATTATTGAAAATGTTAAAGCTAGTCTATATAAATAGCATTTAGTAAATGTTTTAAATACATGTAGTTATTTACCTATATCATAATAGTATCTTGCTGCCGATAAAAGTCACAATTACACTGAATAAGGGTACTTCTATATCTATATAACACTGATTATAATGTCTCCCAAAATTACTAGTATCTATGGTGACTGGTGACAAAAATAAAATAGTTCTTAGTAGGAAGTGTACTTATGGCTAAAAATAACTTTCACTGCCTGTTACGTTTGATCTCCACTGTTTATCACCTTACCCTTTAAATAAAAAACTGTCTCCACTAGGTCCTAGAGAGCTGGTCTGTTAACAGGTCTCGAAAGGACCATTGATGCAAACCATACCAGTTGAATAAATTAACTGTTTGCAACTCACATAAAAAGTACTGCTCTATCATTTTCTAATCAGTAACAAACAGTTGGCTAATTTTTCTTCGACGACAAAAACATTCACGCGCCATTTTAACTCGATACCTCACCGCAGTTTTTATTTACCTACTTTGACGCATTTCTGTCCCGACAAAGAGAACACAAACGCCACTAACAACTGAAGGATATTTGATTAACGACTTACGGAGTAAAATTTGCATCTCTACGGTAAAAATAAATACCGACAAAGTGGGTCAAATTTTTTCTAGAACTGAAAATTAATGTGGCTATACATGTCAAGACGGTATTAGCCATATGCAATTTTGCTGTCACAACATGAAATTTTCGCATCACTGGCTCTTTTGAGTTACTCCAAGAGGCCATTAATTACAAATATATAAAGCACTGAAATAGACCTATTATAAATATGAACACAATTCATTTAGTGTTAATCATGCTGATTTTAACACCATTCATTGAGTGCTACATGTGCAGGTGTTAACACTGCTAAGTGAGTGCTACACATGCAGTGTTAACACCATTCAGCAAGTGCTACCAATACAGATATTGACACCATTCAGTTGCGTATTATCTACGTAGTGTTAACACCACTCAGTGAGTGTTACCAATGCCGGTGTTAACACCATTCAGTTAGTATCAACCTTGTAGATGTTACTACCATTTGGTTGATGTTATCTAGGCAGTGTTAACACCATTCGATCAGAGCTACCAATACTGGTGTTAACGCCATTCAGTGAGATGAACCCATGAAGATGTTGACACAATTCAGTTAGTGTTATCTATGCATGTGTTAACACTTTTCAATGTATCTTTTCGGGGAGTGAACAACATTTTCACTGCAAATGTTCTGGGGGTGAACGTAGACTTTGGAAACTTTTGAGTGGGTCGTTTTCAAAGGCACAGATGTTGCCTACACTACATTTGACAAATGTACAAAATGTCTGTTGACAGACACAACTGGAAGGGGGACATGATTTACCAGTGGGTCTGATCCTAAATATGCCCCCAGCCCCCTCCCACGCAAACAGAACACCCCAAATTTCACTGCGAGTCCCCAAACCTTAGAACCCCGCTCAACTGACCTGCTATTTTGATGTTCATATTCGAATCCATGAGGAGGTTCTCGGCCTGCAACAAAAACAAGAGTTAGTGGCCATAAACAGTCGTGGAGTGGACAGCTGTAGCACTGTACGTATCGGTTCACACCCGCCAACAAGCAAATGGCGCTATGACATTTCACTGAATGACTTATTTAACTTTTTTCGGGTCTTCTCTTTGTGGGTGGGCTGGAAGTCGGTTTCTTGCAAAAGTGACTGGTTTGAAACTGCGCCACTACATGTGGGGATTTTGTTCAGGATTTCTATGTTTTCCAGCAAAAGTCTCTTATTTTGTAACGTAATGTCCATGACGGTCTACAGCCTGTGAAGACGTGCTTGGTTAATACACCCGAAACAGTGTTCACCATTTGGACACAGTAAAGTTCAAATTGTAAACACACTAGCTTGCAAACATAACCAAACAAATAACAATGTAAACTAGCTACACCACATACTAATTAACACTTATTTAAAACTGTGGGGGAAAATTTAATTTGGGCGATGTGTCTGACATAGTTGAAGTTTTTTTTTATAAGGGTGGGTCCTCGATAGTGACTGCTACCGTCTTAGAGGCACCTCCTGGCCCTTTTGTTTTTCAATGTCATATATAATAGCATGTATGAAATACGTTTATGTATGATTTGTATTATTTTGTTATTTTTACATGGATATATTGTATTATACATGGGCCAATAGAAGCACGCTCTTCTGCATAAACGTGTTCTACTTGTAGTACCACAAAGGCAGGCGAGACTAATAGAAATTTCCCTCGTTTTCTTGAGTCCATGAACATCCTGCTAATAATTACTTCAGGCATGTGAGGATGATCCCAGCTAGACAGCGGGAAAGATCGCTTCGCTTGAAGCAAACGTCCCTTGCACCGGAGTGTTGGTTGTCACAAATCCGTCTTTTGGGACAAATAAACAGCTCCTGATCCAGATCACGGATGATGTAATCTCGCGATCCTGTCTTCCTCCGGGACAACAGGAAGTGACTACAGAAACCTCGCGGACAGCGACGGATGAATGATGAACTCGTTACTTCGCACAGTGCACAAACGGCATGGGGACCATTATGTAACTGACGACTGATCCTTTATCAGTCTGCGGCCTGATTTATTATTGATCTCTGTGTGGAAAAACCAGGCTCTGAGATTGTTCCATGGCGTGTCAGGTTGCAGATAGAGCGAGTGGTTGCAATGACGGAGGACATTTATCAAGACTCGTAAGCAGAGTCTTGCATCCTTGTTGATTTAATGCCTCTGGACGTGTCCGTCTATCATACCGTGGGTCCACCAAACAAATCTGTCATCGCACTGAGCTGGCCGAACAACTAAACTAAACACCGAGTGTGTGTGTGAAAACACCACAATCCTGTTCTAGCGTGTAGCAGGCACTTCACTAGCTATATAGCCACGATTTCATTAACAATTAAACACGATTTTACCAGCAACAATGCTGCTGTGTAATGCAATAACTTTATATATATATATATATATATATATATATATATATATATATATATATATATACACATACTATATATATATGACGTGTTCTAAAGAAATGACTCACGTCAGCAAACTTGACTTCAAGAGAACACTGCATAAACATGCAACAATGACTTCCAACGACTTAGACTTTTCTGTCAATTGGCAAAATAATTTTACTTTGATATCTTTTCTGTCAAGTGGCAATACTTATTTCTCATTTATGTTATTCTTGGGAAAACCCAGAACATGCTCTTATGGATTCTTGTAGTAAGAAATCCAAGTGACTTCAACTTAACCAATAGCAGCGCTTTTGCGAGAGGCCTATCTGTAAACAAACGTCACTGGCCGCGGGCCGGTGTTGATAGCGAGTCCCTGATTGGCTTAGAGCTGTGAGCTCAGTGCGCACTCGCTAACTGTAAACAAGTGTGATCGATCAGGTCACTGCTAGAAAACATTGCTAAATACTCGGATTATGTTGTAATAATTTAAGTAAGCAGTTAGCATGATTTATCTTCAACAACGAACATGACTAGAGTTTATTTCGAAAGCATGAAAAGGAGTAGAAGCAAATTGGTCCATTTTGGAACGACGGTGTACTCGATTTTGTGCTTATGTGACCGTGAACTTCAAGTGTGCTTTTCTCCGTTTGAAACTATCTACCGCAGGCATGTCCAAATCAATTTTTTTTATGTTTTGACATCCGACTCATTTCGTTAGAACTCGTCATATCATACGTCATATAAAATATTAAATTTCACATCAAAAAAATTATTGATAGCATTTTATTCAATGAAAGTCACGAGATGGCTGAAGTTGCCCCCAAATACTGACCTTAAGGTCACGATGGACAACATGACGGTTGTGACAATACTCGACTGCATTGATGATCTGCCAGAAGACGCGTCGTGCGTGCACCTCCGACATGCGTCCGTGCTGCGCGATGTAATCTGTGAACACACAAACATTGCGACTACACACTTTCTGTGCTCAAATACAAACATGTCTTACACACTTTTTGTTTTCAAACACAAACACGACTACACACTTTCTCTTCTCAAATACAAACATATCTTACACACTTTCTGTGCTCAAATACAAATATCTCTTTACACACTTTCTGTGCTCAATTACAAACTCGCCAATCATAAGATGCACATAACCTAGTGTACCAAATCTGAGCAGAGTCCTTGCAGTCCTGACTGAATTCAAATTCAATAAAAAACATGCATTTTTTTATCAGTTTAATTCAATTCCACTAAGAATTGAACTTGGGCCTGGTTATGTACATTAATCAGACAACTACCACTAGATGGCGACACAGTCATCATTCTGGTCAGTTCTATCATTCACTGGTTATGGGGATAAATTTATACTAGCAGTAGCACAGCATAATTTTATAATATTTCCGATTGTATATTTTGTATATACATGATGAGGGGACAAGTTTAGGTGTACGTACGTACGTACGTACAAGTTTAGGTGTACGTACGTACGTGCGTGCGCGCGCGCACGCGCGTACGTACGTACGTACGTACGTACGTATGACGTATGTATGTTGTGGGCAGAAATTCCTTGTAATATTTCTTGGTAATTAGCTACATGGGGCATACACAACTGTCAATATATAACTACCAACGTACGTATGTATGTTGATGCCAGAAATTCCTTGTAATATTTCTTGGTAATTAGCTACATGGGGCATACACAACTGTCAGTACAAAGCACATGAAAAAGGAGTGTCAAAGCCTCTTTTCTAATTGAATGAATATTCATTACAAGTGAATTGCAAACCATATTGGTAATATTAGTGATTGTAAATGTTGGTTCACATGCTAACGATGGCTGTTTAACATGACCTATACATGAGCTGCACAATGTAACATTTTAATAACCTTGCAAAATAAAAAATATTGATATATTTAAAAAAAACTAGCAACTAATCAGGATTCTTGACTTGATAACCCATCCTACGTAGATTGCAGAGTGCTAAAAATTGCTACAATCACATCAACACATACTCTATAATCGCTGGCCACATCACACATTGATGCAACAACAGGTATAAATATAATATTTTAATCGACTCGATAACAAGATGATATTAACATTGCTCCCCAGCTAAAAATGGCCACACACAATGTTGTCCGTCGAACACCATAACAAGTCTGACGTCGTGTCTCGCTGTTGACATCCCTGTCAGTCGCTCAATCACAGCACGCACAACGCACGCCTTTTCACTAGACGCGTCCACCCTTTGACCTTTCTCGCTCGCGTGCACAAAGACGCTTTCTAATTGCGTCCACCCTAACCACAGGCCTGGCAGCAGGTATTTCGTAATTAGAGTGTCACAAAAACAATGGCTACTCAAGTACCCATGCAAAGGTGTATGCAGTGTCAACACACGTTGGCGGCGTGCCAATAAGATCGGTAAGCACACTCGCTGTCTGTGTAGACACGTTGCTACAGACACGTGTCAACAGACAAATCTCCACCCACTACCCCCCCATATTGCCCATTAAATTTGTACCCAATTTTTTTTTATTTAGAAATAATATTTAAAAGTAAAATATCGAAACAAAAAACGCCACAAACACACGACTACCTCCCTGTCAGTTTCTGAAATATTCTGCAGTACTCATGAAATCTATAAAGAAGAAATATTTCTACAAACAGTGCAAGCGTGACATTTTCATTTTGGCTGCGTCACCATCTGACATAGGTCTATATATAATATATAAATCTATATATAATATATAATCCATGTCAAGTTAATTACCCAGCTTTTTAATGCATTTTTTACACGGAATGTTATTTCTGAGACTCATACCAACTCTCCAACCACGTCAATCTAACAACACTGTATTACACACAACCCCCAAACAAGCTTCCTGGACGAGAATTTCCTGAAAACATCCCGACATATAATCAATTGCACCACCTACAGTCGCCCATCAGTGTGGACAAAAATCAAAGCCTGAGTTAAAAATATCCTTCCACGTAGTCCATGGCAACAGTTGTCATGGTTACGACAGCTCAATGTTTCATGATGACGCACGAGGCTTGTCCAACAAGAGTGGAACCAAATCCCGCAAACATGCCCACTTATCACAGGCCTACTAAGGTCTGTGTCCCACATCCCGACAGCTTTTACTGCTTACAGACTTTGTGATTTAGATACGTAACAGACCTGATAATAGATTTTCTGATAGGATTGATCCTGCTGCACGGAACTATTTTTATTCCACAGGAAATGTGTCTTGACCTTAATGAAAGCATAGAGATGGTGTTTAGATCAAAAGAGGGAAACAGCCTAAAATACACTTTACATGAGCCCGCCGGGGCCAGGTTCTCTCAGCCAAAGTACACTAGGAGTGGGATGGAGGGAAGCTGACATTAGACCCAGTCCTGACGAAACGGTTGCGAATCACAACTGTTTTGACAGGAACAGAATCGGAACTGATTTGTGTATACACTACACCCACGGGTGTTAACATTAACTAACTGTGCACAACGATAATCATAATTTTCGTGTCGCTGGTTTATTAGAAAAAGTTGTTTTTCACGAGCAGCGCCATTGTTGCTGATGAACCCAATATGCAATATGTTCCTGCCTCGATCGTGTGAATTTTGCAGGTAGTTTTGCACTACTCCAACAGATGGCACTGCTAAACCATGCACTTGCAATATGCACATCTAGCGGGCTGGCCTGTGTGTTTACGTAGGAATGATGAGCTGTCATGTAGGCTGTTTCATCAGGCAAATTTTCTATTAATTTAGAGTTAGCTGCATATTCATTGAAACAAGACCCAGGAGGTTTGTATGATGTAACAGTGTGGGTAGAACTATTCCCAGCCTGAACTGTTGGGCTTATGGAGGTCAAACTACAGACCGTGGACGTGATTATTCGTGCCTGTTGACGGCATGAGTGTGATAATGACTGATCCCTGGGCATAGGACACTGTCAGGGAGCATCATGAACATAAAAATCTTGAGAAAACCAAGGACAAAATAATTAGTTTGTTTTCCAAACAGAAACACATGTAATATTAACAAATTCTAATATATCTCAGTAGACACAGAAATAATGGCTGATCCCTTGCACTGAGCTAACAGCCAGCAATACCAGCTGCCACAGGATTCATAGCATCAAATGCTGTTGAACATGTTTTAGTGTCATGTAATTGCTCAATGATCTTATAACATCATTGTACGTGCATCTTTTTATTAGGTACAATGACCGTGTGTACCTGTAAATCTACCCAAGTAAAACATACTACAGCAACTTTACAACTACAACTATGGAGATGGAACCATCATTCTTAGCATAATGATGATGTATGTCCCAGCTTTGGATTTTCATTAAATTTAGCAAACAAAATAATTTAAATGCTACATGTTTTTTAATTAACCGAATTTAAATGCTACATGTTTTTTAATTAACTGAATGCCCTGCTGAATATGCAGCGATGCAATCAGTTGAACTCTTCCTATAACATCCATGAAACTCAATTCATTTCTACATTTCAAGACATACAAAGTCTCACAGCCAACCTACGCTGAATTAAACTTACATCCTGATTCTCCTGATAGCACCCATCATCCTATTAGGTTACGATATCCACAATAGCATCACGATTATGGTACATATCCACTCCACAGGTGGCGCCACTGAATTTATTTCGATAAAGACAAATCCACCACACACCACTGCATAATACTGCGACATATTTAGGGGTATTTCGCAAATGTCCGCCTACTGCTGTGTGCATTTGTTCAGCAATGTTCCACCCCATCAGTCCATCGTATCCTCACAGCCTCCGTATCATCTCGAGTTGTCCGTCTCAATCAGTGACAGACACTTCGAGGAAAGTCAACCAAGTGACAATGTCGCGAAGGTGACACACACACACCGGTGGACCGACGGGTTAATTACAATGACGTCAACCGCCTAATGACGTCGCCATGGCAATGGAGGACAGTACAAGAAGAACGCTGCATATCGTCATCGCCGTGCAGGACTTGGACTAATTGACATCCACGCCAATGTGGACAGGTGGACCTCGAGACAGTCACATGGCCGGAAGGACTCGCCGGCAAACGGAGGGATTACGGTCACATGACCATGAACCGTGATAAAACGGGACGACCTAATTACGCACACCACAATGTTGGTTGAAATCTACATTTCTCGCCCTTGAATTCTACATAGACCACTTGTGACAGGTTGTCTTGCTACAGTGCTGCATGTGCCAGTATATAAAAGATAAAAAATCAAACCACTGTATTCTGCTACTGTAACCAAATTTACCCCATCTACATGTACCCTACCTCAGCGACCTGTGTTCTCCCACACTGCACTGCACCCTACTGTACCCACTCTTCCCTTACCCCTCGTCATCACGTTATTCTAATATGACCTGCACTACACCAATGTACCCCACTGTACCCTACCCTTCCACACAGGGTCTCACCATACCCCACTGTACCCTACCCTTCCACATAGGGTCTCACCATACCCCACTGTACCCTACCCTTCCACATAGGGTCTCACCATACCCCACTGTACCCTACCCTCCCACATAGCGTGTCACCATACCCCACTGTACCCTACCCTCCCACATAGCGTGTCACCATACCCCACTGTACCCTACCCTTCCACATAGCGTGTCACCATACCCCACTGTACCCTACCCTCCCACATAGCGTGTCACCATACCCCACTGTACCCTACCCTTCCACATAGGGTCTCACCATACCCCACTGTACCCTACCCTTCCACACAGGGTCTCACCATACCCCACTGTACCCTACCCTTCCACACAGGGTCTCACCATACCCCACTGTACCCTAACTCTCCCTCTCACGGCCCTGTCATACCCCACTGTTCCCTTAAGTCCCCCACAAGATCCCGTCATATCCCGGCAATGCTCCAACTACAACTCAGCCTTCAACTACAGATCACGTATTTACACTTGAGAACTCATCAACAACACTCCAAGGCTAAATGCCAAAGCGATGCCACAAGAGATTACCTTCTTAATTGTAAATCTATTCAGGCATTTAAACCTACCGAATTGAGCCTCACCGCGTGACGTAACAAACAACCTACCCGGCTGCTTCCAGCTGTCCAATCTTCCCACTAACTGCTATGACGTCAGCCAGCCATTTTTTCATGGCTCCGTTGCTAGGCAACATGTAAACAAACAAGGCTGGGCCGGGGAGGGTGACAATTTGCGAGTCGAGAGCCTGGCGTAGGTGAACATGTTGCGTCAAACCTATGACGTCGCCTGTCTGTCTGTACATGGAAAAGGCGGGTTTCGTAAACAAAATACTATTAATAGAACTAACCACAATGTTCACGCGAAGACCAGTGGTGCCGTTATCTACAGAACAACTGCTTGTTATAGCATCGGCAGCCTGAATGACGTAAACATCGGAATGTAAACATGTGTAATTCAAAAAACGTGGTCTGCCAAAGAATATACTTCAAATCCACATCACGTATGTACGCGGTCTCCTAGTGCAAGCTTCAGCGAGTCTTATATGTGCATAGACTTATTCATGCATGGCCTACTCTTCCAGACAAATCACTGTGTTGACGCATGTGTGAACACGTGCTACATGTGTACACATGATATGCATGCACTACACAGATCACTGTGTTAACACATGTGTGAACACGTGCTACATGTGTACACGTCCTGCTTGCACTACACAAAACACTGTGTTGACACATTTGTGAACACGTGCTACATGTTTACACATGCTCATGCATACACTACACAAATCACTGTGTTAACGCATGTGTGAACACATGCAACATGTGTACACATGCTCATGCATGCACACCATGAAACACTGTGTTGATGCATGTGTAAACACGTGTGCACACATTGAAGAAACACAACTCAGCCAGCTGACCAGGTCAACAGCTGACTGAACTTGAGCCAGGATGAAGACCTGCTCAGGCCACTGGCCAGACACATACTTCCCTAAGGTGACCTCATCCCCTGAGGCTGTATATCTGACCACTGGCCAGTTCAATTACCAGACATCTAGTCCTTGCTAGATGCTGGCTGACCAAGACCTGTGGTCAGCACTGATATGTGGACAGCACGCTGGTAACAGTAACATGTACTACTGTGTAGTATAGTATTGCACTGTACTGTTTAGTACAGTATTGCACTGTACTGTTTAGTACAGTATTGTATTGTATGTGAAATACATTCTTGCACTGTGCTGTGAAGTAGTCTTGTTCTGTACTATACGATACAACCCTGCATTGTATTGTCACTTCTGTATACTGAGTTATGTGTCGAGTGTTGAAGCTCAGTCAGCCAATGTACAAAAACGTATACTACTGACTCTGGCACTGTATCCTATTAATAGTATAATAGTAGTACTATATAATACTGTCTGACGTTGTAGTGCTACAGGACATGTTACAGGATGGTAATTGAAACAACAAATGTTACAGTTCCTAGTACAGTCCAATCCAGTGATGAACTGTATAGGACAGATAGTACAGAGAGTAAGTACAGTACAGTACAGTACAGTACAGTACAGTACAGTACAGTACAGTACAGTACAGTACAGTACAGTACAGTACAGTACAGTACAGTACAGTACAGTACAGTACAGTACAGTACAGTACAGTACAGTACAGTACAGTACAGTACAGTACAGTACAGTACAGTACAGTACAGTACAGTACAGTACAGTACAGTACAGTACAGTACAGTACAGTACAGTACAGTACAGTACAGTACAGTACAGTACAGTACAGTACAGTACAGTACAGTACAGTACAGTACAGTACAGTACAGTACAGTACAGTACAGTACAGTACAGTACAGTACAGTACAGTACAGTACAGGACAGCACAGCACAGCACAGCACAGCACAGTACAGTACAGAGGGTAAGCGCTACAGTACAGTATAGTGCAGTACAGTGCAATACAGTGCAGTACAATGTATAGTACACACCAGTACAGTACAGTACAGTACAATACAGTACAGTGTCTAGTACACACCAGTACAGCAAAGACACAGCAACAACATGGTCCTGCCAAGTACAGAGGTGTACAGCCACTGAGCAGGAAACAGAGCTGCCCAGCCCAGGTCACAACAGTACAGTACAAGACATGACAGTACAGTTCACAACAGTACAGTACAAGACATGACAGTACAGTTCACAACAGTACAGTACAAGACATGACAGCACAGGTCACAACAGTACAGTACAAGACATGACAGCACAGGTCACAACAGTACAGTACAAGACATGACAGCACAGGTCACAACAGTACAGTACAAGACATGACAGCACAGGTCACAACAGTACAGTACAGTCCATGACAGGCAGTCCAGGAACCAGTCTAACACAGTTGGCACGAAACACACACCGGACATCGATCGGAAATAAACATAAATATTTTAACGAATGAAAAACTATTTATATTGCAGTCAATTAAAAGATATGAATGACCAATTGGTGCACACCATCGCAGGCAGCCATCAATCAACTCCGGTCTACATTATTCATGTCTTACCTGTGGCCTTTCGACAAGGCCGACTATATTGAGCCGGTGAATATCTGACCACTTCACGTCTCTTAAAACAAATCATCGGGCACTTCAGCCAATTAATTATGTTTGCGTGCAACGTACTGAATCCAACATGTTTACATCTTTAATGACGACCAGCATAATACCTCTTAAGCCATTACCAAAACAATAACTGTACACCTGTAAGTCGGTCACATAGAATTTTTCAGAAAAGCCATTGTCTGGGAGCATTCATTAATTTTAATTATTCATTTCAATCACAGCAGGTTCACGGATTCAACAAGACTGGATATAAATGGTTTATGTCAGAGTGACAAAGTAGGAGAGTCAAGGGCAGACACTTTCCATTTCTTTCAACCCTTATTTCCCCTAACTTAGACACCAGCCAGAAGTGATAATCGCCTTACTGTCTCTCCTAAACGACCCAAGCAATGAGAGGTGGTTGGAACCGCCCACATTTCAAAATGGTCACAGCTGCAAATGCACTAGAGATATTGCATGGCCAATGCATTCTCTAAAGTTCATATATCTTTCCTAATATTATTACATTTCTAATATTATTACAGTATAATTATTAATAACAACTTCACGGTCAAAACCATCTTAATAACTAATGTGACAGCAAACTGAATCTAAGAAAGTTACATAACCTGGCCATTACTATGTACAATATTTTTTTCGAGTTGTGTCAGTAAACTAACACTAAATCGGGCGGTTTCCGCCATACCAAAGCCGAGATTAATTGTCCCGCCCAAAACCGGCATGTGTCAAACAGCGTCAATGCGCTGCTCCCTGTAATGCTCCCCGGTGACGTAACCTCGTCAGTCCTGACGTGATTTCTGCACATCTGACGTACGGACGGTCTAATCCCGCATACAACGGCGCTGTTTCCGCGTAAAGACGACAAACAACGCCTACGTTCCCGCCTATTTATTCACGTCCTGACATGCGGTGGTCGGACGTATTCCCACGTGGGGCGACGCCGGCTCTGTCCACGCTGTAATTGAGTCGGCCCGAGACACCCACCAAACCAATGCAAACACCCGCCACAAGCCCACCGATCAATACACCCGCCCACCGTGAGCCCCCTAATCAATACACCCGCCCACAATGACCTGTAGAAACATCACCCACCAAGTGCGTAGTAACAGCCCACCATATAAACACTGACCACTAGGAGCCCACCAATCAGACACCTAGCGCGAGAGACATCTACCTCAAGCCCATCCGATAAAGCCCATCCAACACACTCAACATAAACACCCACTATGGGCCCACCGCTTGTACACAAGTCCACCACAAGTCCACCAGTCAAACACAAACACCTGCCACGAGCCAACTAATCAGACAGGGTCACCCACCAAGTGCCCACCAATTAAACACAGGTACACACCAGACACCTAGGAGCGAAACACATGATACAGGCACCCATCAAGAGACCACCAATTCGATGGTCACACACCACAAGCACACCAATACCCACACATACACACACACCACCACCACCAGCCCACCAATAAACACAGATACCCACCACACGCCCACCAATCAAATGACACACAACACATCTTTTTGTGCTGTTCTATGTAAAAATACCTATGTTTACCAAGTTCTTAGTAGTTTCCGGCAAATATATTCCACATGGGTTGGGGTAGTTTTTAATGCATTATAACCCGTTTTAAGCAACTGTATCGGTCAGCAGCCATGTTTTTTTGGAACAGGTAACCCAGAATGTGAGTTCTGTCCAAACAAACTGCTACAAACCATCAAACCACTTTATATTTAACTCGGATTCTGGTGGACTACATGTCAACCTTTTAAATAATTAGTTTCTATGCTGATTACACTCCGAAAAAAAACTCACTAGCCAGTGTCCACTACACCGTAGTGTCCACTACACCGTAGTGTCAACTACACCAGTGTCCACTACACCAGTGTCCACTACACCAGTGTCCACTACACCAGTGTCCACTACACCAGTGTCCACTACACCAGTGTCCACTACACCAGTGTCCACTACACCACAGTGTCCACTACACCAGTGTCCACTACACCAGTGTCCACTACACCAGTGTCCACTACACCAGTGTCCACTACACCAGTCTCCACTACACCAGTGTCCACTACACCAGTGTCCACTACACCAGTGTCCACTACACCAGTGTCCACTACACCAGTGTCCACTACACCAGTGTCCACTACACCAGTGTCCACTACACCAGTGTCCACTACACCAGTGTCCACTACACCAGTGTCCACTACACCAGTGTCCACTACACCAGTGTCCACTACACCAGTGTCCACTACACCAGTGTCCACTACACCAGTGTCCACTACACCAGTGTCCACTACACCACAGTGTCCACTACACCAGTGTCCACTACACCAGTGTCCACTACCAGTGTCCACTACACCACAGTGTCCACTACACTAGTGTCCACTACACTAGTGTCCACTACACTAGTGTCCACTACACTAGTGTCCACTACACTAGTGTCCACTACACTAGTGTCCACTACACAAGTGTCCACTACACCAGTGTCCACAACACTACAATGGACTGACATTGTTGTGACAGACCCAATGCACTGTTCAAAATCAAAGGTACGCCAGACAGTATATCGCAGAACGACTTCAACATGAAATCAATAGCCATGTTCTCACTGTCCTCTACTGATGTGTCAGCCTGGCCTCCATGTGTGTGTGCAATGTGCATGCATGCTTGCTTGCGTAGTGTGTACACTCAGCCACTTGAAGACCGCTGTGAAGTCAAAACACAGGGCCAGCAAGCTGTCCTAAAATACAGTTATCTTGACCACATCATTTGATGATGCAGAGGTTTTCTTGTGGTGCCTTCTTGTCTGTGCACAGGTCTGACACTTCCTCTTCGAATACAATTACTTTTTTTGGAAATTAGTCGGCGTCCAGATATCCTATCGGCCAACAAAATGTTCTCACAAAAAGTATGGATAAGGAAGGCATGTGGGGTCAGCTGAGAACCCGGGTTCAAATCCTGTGGTGCTGCAACAAACCTTAGGCAAGTACATTCACTCGAATGTGTGAATGAATACCTATGGATATTTTGTATGAATAATATTGTATTAATCGCAGCACAGTGAATGTCTCCCAAAGTCAAGATGGTGTTTACGGAACAGGTCTGTCAGGGGGTAAATGAAATCTAAACCGCTCTAAACAATCCTAATTCCAGCATATTGTGCTACACAAAATAGTACCTTTTATTTGTCACACCAACAAATACTTATGGGGAGAGGAAATGAACCAGCACTTACGGGGAGTGAACCAACCATAAATGCGTAATGTCTTTTGGATTTTCCGAACTCAGAAAGTCATCGCTAACGAAACCTACACCGCACAGACAGACGAGACCCGAGATATTTTTTCACAAATCGACATCCACTTCACCATTATATCCACAAAAAAACTAACCTCGTTATTGTCTGATGGATCATGTACTTATGACTGGCTATCCATTACAGTCTTAGCCGCGGCATTCCAAGTACACCAATTAGTGACGTTCAGTGACGTTCAGTGACGTCCGTCCCATCGACCAGTGATGTTGTGAATGTCAGAGGCTGTACTGAGGTCAGAGGTCAATCAATTGGGAGTTAACCAACTCCACCTTGGGCCCAGCACGTTGAGCTGACCGAGAAGTTATGCTGGCCTTGACCGTGTTACAAAAAGTGATTTTTTGCCTTCATATCGATGTTGATGTTTTCGCAGTAGCAGATCTCGTTTTTGTGAAAGCCGTTTCAATGCTGCGTTGTCAGATCAAATCAATCCTGTTATGTTGGAATTTCTAATGAAATACCACTAATTACAGTTGCAATAAACAGATCGTCTTTAGTGAAACTTTAGCCAATGTAAACTGTCATTAATAATATATTTCGTATTGTAAAAATCACATTAACGTATGATGAAATCTTCCAGCTTTTAACATTTTATGCCATCACCTTTTACAGAGAGTCGAAACTCACTTGCAGTCAAACACCAAAAGATCTCGCAGTGGCTGCAAAAGGAAGAGAAATCACAACTTCACGTGTGACGCTCCCGACCATAAATAAATCTTTCACTTATTAATTAGCGTCGATTCGTAAATTCGCTCGTCCTAAACGCACTTGCGTTTTACAAGTACACAGTCCCATCAATCCAGTCATGTGCAAGAAAACACACACACAAAAACAGAACATGGACTATTGATTTTCTGTGGAAATCTTGTCGCAACACTGACAGACCAAAGTTGAAACAATACGTCCAAGCAAAGTGAACTGCTCAAGTGATCACTGCAGTGGCACTAGAGACAAAGACATTAGTCACATGACCACTGCCCGAGACACTGTAACCTCACACCCCGTTGCCATGGTTACGCATGGGGCTACAAAACTGGCATGGGTATCCTCCATACTGGACGAGCGAAATTCAGAATGGTCACTAACAAATTGTGAGTGACCATTCTGAATCTTGCAAGCCACGATCCATGTTGAAAACTGTTGTTCGTTTTCCCCAAAAAATGTACCGCAATGACATTTCATGACAATTAATGCCTGAGATTTACTGTATCTCCAATGATTCACTGTTAGAGAGACATGATCTAACGGTGTTCAAAATGAAATGATTCATTCCGCAATGCTGATAAGAGTTATGTTGGTGTAGTGAGCCGTGTGAACTACTGCTGTACCTCATTGAGGTGATCTTTCCTCGCTGCTCCGCAAGAATGCGATGACTTCCCATGTATGCAAATACTGCGACCCAGGCCCAACCAATCTACGCTCCTCACAGTTCACTCAGTCTCCACGAACAAGTCATAAAAACGATCAAACACAAATCTCTCCCATTAACAATACCTGCCTAGGAATAAAAAACATGCCTATGTGCATACACATAGGGGGGGGGACACATAAATATGGACCTGAGTAGTTTTGGCAAATGAAACTGAAAATTATTGTGTCGACCTTTAATATTTCTTTTTGTTTTCCAACATGTAACATGATATACTTGACAGACTGGAAGTATTGTGAACGCCAACCATTTTTGCGTTGGCGCCCACTGAGAAATTATATTTATTTTAATACTTTTTAGTGATGGTTATAATAACATCTGCCGCATTTGGTAACATATACCACTTTTTCGGCGCTAAAAAATTATGGCTCTACAGTAATTGATATTGAGTCCAGAGCACTTGGAAGTCACAGGTCACTTTTTACACTTTGCCAAAAATACATTTAACCAAATGCATATAGCCATGCATGCAAACACTCATACATGCACATGACTAAGTTGTGTGTCACAACTGTCTTGTGACATCTGTGTCTACACCCACAGATCACTAACATGTCACAAGTCAACTGCATTCTTACGCCAACAGTCATAAAAACAACAAAAACATCAATCTACCCTTAAATTTACCTGACACAAAAAGCACACTTTGTAGAAAGGTAAACACAGAGACACACGTAAGATTCATCTGCATTTTCAACAACAGCCAAGAACTGACGTTTAACTCTTACATCACGCTGCACGACAGACTCGCGTCTATCCTCTCAGCTTGCAGCATTTTTTATCACACCTTGGGGACGAGAAACCAGCGCTGGGTGGGCAAGGGTTAACATCTATCTGCGTCTACAAGAGTGTACACCGCTGCCTGCAGCCAGAGATGTCTGCCTTTTTACTGTCCAGATTAGATTTCTGCACATAAATTCCGTTGCCCAGCAACATACAGCCCAGCGTCAAACTACAGGCGAGGCTTCTAAATCGCTGCAATGGCAACTTAAGCCGGACTGGACGCCCACTGGCCATTGGACGCCCACTGGACGCACAACTATTGCCGCATCAAAGGAACATACACGGCCAGGCCAGGCGACTCGCATAACATAAATGCCAAGAAATTGTTTGTCATTGTATTGCGCAGCTATGTCAACAGTTATGTTGTCCAGTCAGTTATGTTCACAATTATGTTGTCCAGTCAGCTATGCTCACAGTTATGTTGTCCAGTCAGTTAATGTAACTGCAGCTTTCAAATAAGGTTGTTCGATAAAATATATAATTCAATATATTCTTATTCTTAATAAAGTAATCAATATATGAGTGCCATATTACCCAGCATATTCGGTTTGCTACAACTGAAACATTTCAAATTACAAAACGAAACCTAGAAATAGCAGTCTTCAGACAACTTCTTATCAATACAAAAAATAGAATATATTTGGAGATAACATAGCAGAATTCCTTTCTTTCTGACTACAATAAGGCTGAAGGGTATTTTCTGTGTACAAAAAAATGTGCTACCGGTATATGTATATAATATAAAACTTTAGCTGTAAAAAAATTGTAAACGTCTTCAAAACAACTTAATATGGAAACAAACAGTTATGTGTAACTGTAAGCAGAACTTAATCTGCGAGTACATTTTATGTGTAGACAACTGCATGGGAAATTTAATTACATATACATTTTCTGTGCAAACAAACTGCATTTGTCCGAAAACTGAATATGTAACCAAATATGTAAAAACAAACAGGGTTTGCAAACAAACTTAATGTGCACACAAACTGTGTATTAATAAACTATATATAGACAAACTATCTATATACAGTAAATAAACAGAAAAAGTAAACAAACTGTATATTGTGTAAACATACACGTGTAACCAAACTTTACACGTGTAAACTTTCACTTGTAGGCAGTCGTACCATGGAGGATTTAATATTGATATCACATCTTTAGTTTTTCATGATCACTGGGGTACATTTTTTTTATAAGTTTGATCTCTGACTTTCTTAAATGTGTACACAACGGAAAGGCTTTGGAATAAGATATGTTTCTATACTTTGCTGCTATATTTTTAAAGTTATAACAAACATAAAAATACCAACACACAGCAGTTCTTCTGCCTGACATCAGAAGACTGGAACAGGTAGAGTAGATGAGGGGGCGCCCCCTACCCCCTGTTTTACATTGGTTTTCAGCTGTCTCCAAATAGCTAATCCAGCAGTTTGCCATCCAGTGGCGATTTAGGGGTTTTCTCAAAACGAGGAAAAAAATTGCTAAACATCCCATAAACAATTCATCAAACACACGCATGCGGCCAGGTCTCAAAGGATTTCCCGAGCCACAGGCCATTTATATCAATCGTGATTTCACCCAATCACATCACGGAACCACACTTGGCCGGTTTCCAGGCCGGGGAAATTAAAAATAAAATCACCACACTTTTCCCCATAGATCTGTCATTCCGCCGCGCTCGTTTCAAGAGTGTCGTCAGTTCCTGCGGTGCCCACAGGTGGCGCCGCGTCCTAATGGGGACTAATTGTGCGGCAAATGCAACGCGACATTGTTGATCTACGAGTCTTATGAAATATTTCACTGACATCGATCACGGCTAGTTGATTCCGCTTGATCGCGCTGCTAACACTTGGTGTTTTATTGACAAAACGTCTCCATCTGTCATTCATTGTCAGCTACGCACCCACCCTCCCTCCAACACAGCGTTCCACTACAACGTTGTTTACCACACTAGCATTCCTTCCACTCGCTACGTGCTTGTTTTATTTATTGACCACGTCAAGCGCAAATCAGATTTTAAATAGCCAGCAGTAAAATGACGGAACACTGCAGTAAAAATAGTTTTTCTAGTTGTAAACCTCCACTCCACTCACGCTTAATAAGTCGGCCATCTTGACACTTTGATAACCAACAGCCACAAAAACATCAGGAAACCGTCTTCTCTGTGTATATTGCAATTTTAATGTATAATTTATCATTTGAATGGACATTTTATATTCGATTATATTACTTA
Organism: Oasisia sp. SBJ-2009; assembly: GCA_964017155.1. Taxonomy (NCBI): domain Eukaryota; kingdom Metazoa; phylum Annelida; class Polychaeta; order Sabellida; family Siboglinidae; genus Oasisia; species Oasisia sp. SBJ-2009. Next base: position 4,348,780 of record OZ024859.1, read on the forward strand.
TGTTTGACATGATTTAGTCTCTATCATAAAGACACATTCCTGGCATAATTTTTATGTAAATAACAGCAATATAACATTTGCATATAGAACCAACCAGAGGATGGGCAGGTATTTGCTAGAACGTGATAACAGAGACCACAAGGTCATACGAAGGTCACGCCCGCCCAGTCTTTGCAATGTTTGCCTGTAATTGGCCTACCATAAAGTACGCAATGAACCAATGAAAAAGTAATTCCTTCTATCACCCATTGTGTATGCATCTAACAATACTTGCTACTTTTGTAAACAAAGCCAGAGTAACACTGTGGCCTCTCAGGGGTAACAATGTGCCCTCTGAAGGGTAACAATGTGCCCTCTCACTCTCAGAATGACAACCGACAATTGTTTATCATCTTGGAAAACAATCTTTCCCATTTCTGTGTTTTATATCACCTCAAATATAGAACACAGTTACCCCTTTCTGCCGAGTCAAAACTACACCTACAATACGTGGCTGAAATCGTTCAGGTGTATTTATTTTAAAACGTTCCATTTAAAAGCAACTGTCACAACGCAACTGTACCAGAAATAATTTCCCCATCCATTCCTTCAACTAATTTTTTTCTGTCACCTCAGCAAGTGGGCAAAAAGTACTTATGGCTGAACACACTATGGCTACCCCGACATTCCACAGAATGACTGTACACGCTGACAAATGTCAACTTTATAAGAAAAGACTTCTCACTCAGCAAAACAATGCATACCTGATACAATGTAACAGTAAAACATGTTTTTTGGGTACGAAAATAGAAAATCCATAAGAGCAAGAAAAGCAGACATTTTTATATTTTCTGTACGGCTTAAGTAGGATAATTTTAGGCACATTTTTGTTCGCCTGTAAAACATTACATGAGCCATCTTCTGGGGTCCATAAATTAATCTAGAGACAACAGGTGGGTTTGTTAAGGTGAATAATACGCAGCGCAAACATTTTACTTTAGTGTCAGTGATACCTAAACTACCATCAACTGTATTGAGGCGAGGGTTTCATGCAAATTGAAGCAGTTTAGTTGGCAGTTCTGACGAAACGTCGTTAAAACCAGACAATGCACACCAAACTGCCTGTGTGAAAGTAATCACATTGCTTGACACCGTAAGATCAAGTAATCACATTGCTTGACACCGTCACCATAAGACCAAGCAACGGTATGATCCATCAAGACAATAGTGAATTCACAACGACCGCAATTCGAGAAGAGATACGCACGGGCGAAATTTATGTTTTGCACGACGGTCATAACCATCATATCGCGACCGCCATAACCGCGATACTACAGCCATTGTTACGTCAACCCATTCGCACGTCGCTCAATGACGCTATTAAATCACGTCGGCCGGTGACAGCAACAAACGTCTACCTGTGCACCTAAAGCACGAGCACACATCCAGGTGTTTTTCGACAATATGATTCGCAATATCACACCTGGCAATCACACCTGAGACGGGAACAAAGGACAAGGAGTCGCTGTCTCCAGTGTCACCAGGATGTCTAGCCACAGCGGGATGTCCTGGGAGGAATCCGGGGTTGTCACTGCCATAATTTTGTAAGGGGGTCACTGCAGAAATTTCACAAAACGTTCGAATTACTCAGTTCCATGGTAAGAGACACTGCTAGGAACCGGGTATGGTGGCAGGTGTAATTGATGTTGTAATAAATTTGACTGTAATCAATTACATGACCAACTGGAACTGCCTGTAATATGTGTATACAGTCATGTTTTACTTGTACTACTTCTTCATATAGGTTCAAAAATGTAATTTGCATAGTGCGAAGCCGCAATAGTAACAATATTAACTTCATATAATTCTGTGGGGAAGAAAAAATAAGACATGGACAAAACACACGGAAGCAACATTCATGCTCTTCTTGATGCAAACATTTCTGCATAAATTACATTCACCGCACTGTAATTTGCGTAAACAGACTCTTCAGTGTAAACACACACGCCTCCAATGCATGCATTAGCAGGTTTACATATACTAAAAGTTAAATTACGTTAAACACCAAGCACGTAAGATACATCAAGAACTCAAATTTCAAACATCCTTTTAGCAGTAAAGGATTATGGCGAGAACAATTAGTAAGTCAGCCTACTTATGTTACCATACCGTACGCACACAGTGTGTCTGTCCAGGGAAAATAACTTAGTTGGTCCACTTAGTCCAGACATGCCAACTCAACCATTTGGGGTCTAAATGCGGCAGCTGGAAACCCCAAAAATACACCTGGCCAGTTATACCTGGCGGCACAACTTCCGCTCACCTGTAACTGACACGGTCGAGTCTGAGATGATGATGCTACCATGGTCTGGGAGGCGGGTAACAGAGCCCAGTAGACACAGGATCCAGTTGAACGACATCACCAGTTGTACCAAATATTCACCAAGAACAAGTCTCTCTTACAGTTAAATATGTCCACCTTCTTGTTGGTTATAATTTTTTGTACTTCAGTACAACTCAAAACTCTGTTGTCTTTGTACTAGTCACACACCACGCATCTTTGAACTAGTCACACATCTTTTTACTAGTCACACATCACGCATCTTTGACTTGTACTAGTCACACACCATGCATCTTTGAACTAGTCACACATCTTTGTACTAGTCACACATCACACATCGTTGTACTAGTCACACATCACACATCTTTGTACTAGTCACACATCACACATCTTTGAACTAGTCACACATCACACATCTTTGTACTAGTCACACATCACACATCTTTGTACTAGTCACACATCACACATCTTTGTACTAGTCACACATCACACATCTTTGAACTAGTCACACATCACGCATCTTTGTACTAGTCACACATCACACATCGTTGTACTAGTCACACATCACACATCGTTGTACTAGTCACACATCACACATCTTTGTACTAGTCACACATCACACATCTTTGAACTAGTCACACATCACACATCTTTGTACTAGTCACACATCACACATCTTTGTACTAGTCACACATCACACATCGTTGTACTAGTCACACAGTTTTGTACTAGTCACACATCACACATTTTTGTACTAGTCACACATCACACATTTTTGTACTAGTCACACATCACACATCTTTGTACTAGTCACACACCACACATCTTTGTACTAGTCACACACTTTTGTACTAGTCACACATCTTTGTACTAATCGCATATCACACATCTTTGTACTAGTCACACACCTTTGTACTAGTCACACACCACATCTTTGTACTAGTCACACATCTTTGTACTAATCACACATCTTTGTACTAGTCACATACCACACATCTTTGAACTAGTCACATACCTTTGTACTAGTCACACACCACATCTTTGTACTAGTCACACATCTTTGTACTAATCACACATCTTTGTACTAGTCACACACCACACATCTTTGTACTAGTCACATACCACACATCTTTGAACTAGTCACACACCTTTGTACTAGTCACACACCACATCTTTGTACTAGTCACACATCTTTGTACTAATCACACATCTTTGTACTAGTCACATACCACACATCTTTGTACTAGTCACATACCACACATCTTTGAACTAATCACATACCTTTGTACTAGTCACACACCACACATTTTTGTACTAGTCACACATCTTTGTACTAATCACACATCACACATCTTTGTACTAGTCACACATCTTTGTACTAATCACATATCTTTGTACTAGTCACATACCACACATCTTTGTACTACTCACACCCACATTGTGATGAATGAAATGCTATTGAAACAGTGGCAGAAATCAATCCACCTTTCCCTCGATCGGAGGCGGGATGTGCTACTCACTTAACCATCATGCTTCAAGTTCTGCCTCCGTACCAACCACCTGTCATGCCCCGACACTACACCTTATGTCACCTGTCTGTATCGCTGGATCCCAGCCATTTAAACAGAAGACGAAAAACACACTCTGGTCTAGACTGTCCCCTAGAAGCCAATGTCGATGCCGCTACTAAACGGGAAGTCAATTCAGAGGGAAACAACAACATTCACTACGCCACACTGCTGTACAAACTAAAGCTACAACTATCCTTTATCCTGTAAATCTAATAACAATGTGGGAGCAATTTAGCGTATGTGGCAGCCAAATGTCCTCATTTACACACCCTGCCCCCATGGTCTATATTATTCATCATAGCAACAGACCCACGTAACCAAATCCTAGACAAAAGTCGTTATTATGTTTAGCATTGATATATGACACCATCTTGGTTTGTTTTCTTTCAGGTATGCGGCAGGTGTTCATAAAAATTACACACCTTTAGGTGACAGTCTGCCATGTGGAACATACGTCACTTTTTCATTACATGCTTCACTAACTCCCCCAGTATGACTCCAAAACCCATTGCTCAACCAAACTAGGCACATAGCTTTATGTAGAGACCTATCCACCCATCATTTGGACAGGTAAAAACCGTTGTGGACGGGTAGAAATATGGGTGGACGGGTAAAAAATGAAGGAGCAAAAACGGTCTTCCAAAATCATAGAAGATATTGTCAGTTATGCCTGTAAATGGTGTCACATGTGTGTTTGTACCGGTAGTCCATATTAGGTCATCAGACACATTTAAAGTTTGTAAACTGCCTTAACAATTAACATACATGTATCCACCAGACCATGTGTGACTGGCAATAATTTGGTCCTGCATCAAGCCCTGACTAGGCACAGCCCAACCACAGACCTGCCTGTTTGTGGGTATGTGAAAAGTCAAACTATGCTGGTATTTCACATTAGACCCTCAACCCTACCTACCTGGTAGCTTGATAGTCAGAACATATTATTAAACCCTAGTATTGCCAACATGTGCCCTGAAAAAGTCACATGACTATCGGACATGATAACATCCTAAATGAATCACACACTATAAGAGTAGCCAAGTAGCCTAAGCCAAAGTAGCCAAGTAGCTTATGCCAAAGTAGCCAAGTAGCCTAGGCCGAAGTAGCCAAGCATATGTTTTAACACAGAAATAAAAATCTCACTCACCGAATATTTCACCGTTTGGTGCGTATTCTGATACCAGGTACAACATGTTCTTCGTCTCCATTACCTGAAACAATAAAAACCATTCGGAGTAAATAAATGATTCAATTCCAAGCACCGAATGCTTGGTTGCTACAAGATTTCCTAATCGCAATCAGTTGTAGGTGCAACTCCAGAAATCATGACAACTCTATTCAATCTATTTTCAGACAACATTTTGTATATATTTTCATGCAGAACTATACATACACTTTTCTTTTTCAATGCATGTTACTGTGTGTATTTGTAATAGGTACTTCTAACATGGTGAACACTGGTATTAGAAAGTTTACATACAAAACAATATTCCACATAGACGGAGTCAATATCAGCTTTCTCAAACACATAATTATATTTATGGCAAGGTGTTTCAAATTATATCCCTCAGCCAAAATGTCCAGTACAAACTTGGCAGGGGGCAGCTAAATTTAGCAGCGACAAACAAGTACACTAATTTAATTATTCAGACAGAGCACAACCCTGCTGGCTTCACTGGTAGTGTGAACAATGCACTCAAAACCATTCACACACCATTGCAGTGTTTGTTATAAGGTGCCAGTCTACACTAATCACGCGTCAAAACAATAAACATATACAAAACATATTAAGAAAACTGGACTGACAATACTGTGAATCTTAATTGATCAATGTTATCTTATAAACAACCAAACCAAATAGTTGCTAAAATCTAATAAAGTACACATCATTTACAGAAAATCCTGTTTCAGTTAAATAATTCAGATTAATTTCCATTATACTATATTCTGTGAGCACAAATGTTTTGCAACATTATTCCATACACTAATTTGAGCATGATCGTTTTATACAACCCACCCAATCTGAAGCTATTTCCACCACACTATCTAAACAGGGAAAACATGCCGTTTTCAGGTTAGCATATGGCTTGGGTCTTTGTGGGGGGGGGGGGGATTAAGCCCAGAGGCAAATGCCCGGACCCCATTAATACCTGGGCATTTATTTATAACTGTTTCTAAGGAAACACAGAAATGCCAGGCTGCCCTCAGAGCACTGGGACTGGACGACTGGACACACTCCGCTAACCCCAGCTGACCCCTGTGTGTGTGTGCAGTGTGCACTTCCACCTAGACAGGAAACTAGGGCAATTAAACTCTTAAGAACATCTCCTGCCCAGGACCTGAGCAGCCAGTGCAGTCAATGCCTAGCTAGATTATAGAAGCAAGCCTGTGTCTCACTTTAATTGTGTCCAGATGTTTTACTTTGAACATAATATTGTGTGGCTTGTTTACTTTGTGGACTAGTAGGTGATGCTCCCAAAATGGTTATACATTGCCCACACAATACACCCAGGTGGGGGGGTGGGGCGGGGCGGGGGGGGGGGGGGGGTGGGGGTGTCCGCTGCCACAAATCGTAGGAACTGAATGGCTACAGAATACAATAACATTCATCATGTCAAATCTGCTTTATATGTCTAGTTATTTGGGTGTTTATTATTATACTACTATATTATTGTAATAATTGGTTATTGAATAAAATGTTATTATATGTATTAATTCGTTAAAATTTCACATTTTATTTTAATATATTTGGTTTACAACTTGTTTATCTTAGTCTCATTTATTTATATTTCTTATAAAAAATTCATAATCAAAATTATATCACAAACTTTTATTCGTGTAATGACGTGTATACATAACTTATATTTATTTGTAGAAGGCCATGTAAACACAACTGACTGGATTCACACTCTGGAGAACTGTGTCTAAATAAAGTTTATTAAATTATTTAAATTACAGTGGCGTCACTTTTGAGTGGATGTACATCAACTCTATTGTGGATGTCTGAACCAGGAAGCATTGTGGGTAATGTCTTGGCAACAAGGTCATGTCAGTTGAATCAAGAAGCTTTGTGGGTAATGTCTTGGCAACAAGGTCACGTCAGTTGAATCAGGAAGCATTGTGGGTAATGTCTTGGCAACAAGGTCATGTCAGTTGAATCAGGAAGCATTGTGGGTAATGTCTTGGCAACAAGGTCACGTCAGTTGAATCAGGAAGCATTGTGGGTAATGTCTTGGCAACAAGGTCACGTCAGTTGAATCAGGAAGCATTGTGGGTAATGTCTTGGCAACAAGGTCATGTCAGTTGAATCAGGAAGCATTGTGGGTAATGTCTTGGCAACAAGGTCACGTCAGTTGAATCAGGAAGCATTGTGGGTAATGTCTTGGCAACAAGGTCATGTCAGTTGAATCAGGAAGCATTGTGGGTAATGTCTTGGCAACAAGGTCACGTCAGTTGAATCAGGAAGCATTGTGGGTAATGTCTTGGCAACAAGGTCACGTCAGTTGAATCAGGAAGCATTGTGGGTAATGTCTTGGCAACAAGGTCATGTCAGTTGAATCAGGAAGCATTGTGGGTAATGTCTTGGCAACAAGGTCATGTCAGTTGAATCAGGAAGCATTGAGGGTAATGTCTTGGCAACAAGGTCATGTCAGTTGAATCAGGAAGCATTGTGGGTAATGTCTTGGCAACAAGGTCATGTCAGTTGAATCAGGAAGCATTGTGGGTAATGTCTTGGCAACAAGGTCACGTCAGTTGAATCAGGAAGCATTGTGGGTAATGTCTTGGCAACAAGGTCATGTCAGTTGAATCAGGAAGCATTGTGGGTAATGTCTTGGCAACAAGGTCATGTCAACATTTATTGGCTGTTGTTTTATAGTTTGTTTGGCTCGCTCAAAATCACAAGTTCAACACCAAATATTAGTGGGCTGGCTGGCAACACTCCTTTGTTGACCAATGAGAATGCCCCTTATAAGAACCTCCCCTTTTGAGAACCTCCCTTATGAGATCACCCTTTATGAGAACACCCCTAATGGGGTCACCCCTTATGAGAACACCCCTTATGAGATCACCCCTCACGAGAACTCCCCTTATGAGTTCACCCCTTTTGAGATCACACCTTATGAGATCACCCCTTGGTTCCAAGTGTTGCTGTCAGGGAGAATGTCATAATATTATTGTCTATGACAACATGAAACAAAAATTGTCACTCTGAGCTAAAACAGGACAAACATTAAATCAGTCACCGATAAACTCCCGCCAATTGATCACATGTTCCTAGAAGCCACCGACCGAGACATAATCCAATTCCAGGAAATAATTCTGCACTAAAATTGTTGTTCCAGTTCACTGAAAAATCGCTGACACAGGCCGGGTTCTACTCGACCTTACATGATCTGTCAGCACGATAGCTACACAGGGTCTGTTTAACTAGAAATTGTACTAATTAACCACAAAGTGTTTCCAATCAGTTCTCATTAACCCGGTTCACTGATGACAGAATAACGGATAGACATTGAGCACCAGACCCAATTAACGCCAAGAGAGTGATCGGGGAGTTTCACAGACACAGGGTACTATTATTGTCCAGCCTCGTTTGGATGGGTAAAGTCCATTTTTGGAGGGGGAAATACATGGCTGGACGGGTAAACAATTGAGGAGTACATACATGAGTTATGCTTCCGAAGATATATACTCACTTCTATATCTGTGAGTTCAAATGCACGTGTCATTATTTGTATTTTGGTGTCAACCACAGTATTTTTCGACTGGCTTCGACTGGAATTCTGCGTAGTCATTCACTAATTCGACATTTAAAACTCTCCATGCATTGTTTAGTCGATGACAAATCATCGTCATTGACATATTTGTAACAACCAGTAAATAATCAGGTGGTCATCTTTTTAGCTGGTATACGTGGTTGATTTCAAAAATTATTTTCTCACCATGTAAAATTTGGCCACGCATGTATGTATAATATATATATATATTTATAATATATATATATATATATGTATAATATATATAATTATATAAATAATATATATATATATATATATATATATATATATATATATATATATATATATATTACTCAGTCAACATGTGACACAAGACGGTCAAATGTATCTAGGACTGGATGTGACAAGTGAAGGCAGGTTTCTGCACTGACAGGACATTGACTGTTTGGTGCTAAAATGGCAATTACTGATAACAAAAACAAGTCACAACAAATATATCCATTCCACCGTCCACGTTGTAAACGTTTCTCTGCACCCATAAATACTGATAAGAGCCACCTAATAACACAATCATTCAGTTACTCTTGTCAATTTTTTCCTCAGAGTGTTCCATGAGAAATGAGCAACTGATCTATGGCAGAGGCTAAATTTATCGAAACACTCAAGTATTAGAGTGAGCGATTAAGTTGTCTAAGGAGATGATATAAAGGAACTTGTTTGTCATATTGCACATGCGATCAATCATGAATCACATTGCAAAAACAACAGATAACTTGACGTATCACGAGTCAGTAGAGCAAAATACCGCTAAGAAGTAGTTCGGTTAAAAACTAGTGTTCAGAACTCGCCATATCTGTTTCAAAACTTTGCCACCTGAAGCGAAGTTTAACAGGAAATCTACGAATGAATTACACGTGGGGACATGTGATTCAATTTGTTCTATTTTTTCTCAAAACCTGCGACAACATCAAAGGCTGAGACGTTATATTTAACGTATATGTAAAAAATATTACTCACTTCAACTTAATACAAATGACAATTTTTATAAAGGTCAGATTGCGTCATGGTGAACAAAGTTAGGCTTGATATTAAATTTATTTACTGAATTTTATATGGCTATTAATTATCTTTGAGACAGACCCTGTTGGTTGTACTTACAGTAACCTATATCATTTTGATATGGCCCCTAAACATCACCAGATTGTTTCTCACATACACACACACCTGGGTCCAATATGTGGTAGTATAAATAATACACAAATGCTATATGTGGGTGGCCTACTAAATACTCTGCTTGCTTACATTTCGTAATTATTAACTCTTCAGTTCAATAGATTTCTATTTTATTCTGCGACAATCAGTATGATTTATGTTCAGCAGTGAGTTGATGTGATAATTCTACTTCACATACACAATATGTTGTTAAATGTTTATGCTGTGACGTGTGGAATTTGTTGCCATGGAGATGACAATGATTCGTAAAGAATGGTGATCACAGGTTACCCAAATTACAACTCATCCATATTATTTTAATCATTACAGATAAATTAATTACAACTACTGTACATTTGGCAATTACATTTAAAAGAATCCATCGAGACATCTTGTAAGAGTAAAACTCACAAGATCCCAACCGCCGAGATATTTCTTTAACGTCTGACTTATGCAGACTTTGTTACGATCAGCAACCCGTGTTATCGATTAAACAAAATTGAATAGACAGAAATAGCCACCAGCAATCAGGGCTTCTCCCGTGGCATGCCCGGCCCTCCTGGTGGGATCGTCGGATCTGGCACAGTCCTCTCAGGAACCAAGGAACTCTCCCAAAACAACACCAGGGGAGGAAAACATGGCTTCTTCAGCCTGCCTGAAAAATTAATATCTACCGACGACGACATGGTAACCATGACAACGAACATAGCGATGATGCTGTCGGGTTGACATCTGACATTTGAGGGCACGCGGTAGCACGGCAGAGAGCCGAGGCAGTGGAAAAGGCCCTTCATGTGAACAGATTAGTCATTTATCTCATGAGGATCCGGAATCTCGTTAATGGGCAACTGCAGCGGTTCAGGCTCAAAGCGGCGTGCCCGTGATTCAGGCGACGAAAGGTGAAAGGCACGCACCAACGCAAATAAATCCCGCGCGAGATAATCATTTTACGGGCACCCACCGTAATCGCAATTATTGGCCGTAGCGCGGCCCTGTCTGAACTGTCGCGTATGTGTTCGCGTGTTGCTATTTTGTCTGACCAGCCGAGTTATCGCGTGTTCAATATTGTTACTGGAGTGGATTACTGCTTAATCTTGTTTACGTGTGTGTAGGTCCCAGTATCATACGTGGATAAGTGACCCAATAAAAGACCAACTCAGGTGGACGTTTCAATAGAGCAGATCGCACAGTAACAACGACAAATGACGGTGTCACACATGGAATAATATACCCCGTAAATTTGCTACTTCAGGTTAAATTATATCGATTAACACAGTTCAAAAAGTAGGTACTTTAATAAAATAAATTGTGTGCATTATTTTAATTGATTAAGGACACACTTACTGCAATTAACATTACATGGTATTTCTGAGATGTTTTCATGATGAAACATGGAGAAACACGGGGGGGGAATAAAAAATACCTGCCCACATAGCAACCAACAACCAACACCATTGGCACATGCACGGTCTCAACTGAACAATAAACATTACAGATATTATACAAATTTGACTAAAGTAAAATGAAGACAAGTACAGTTTGCTGCAACTGTTATACGATATAATCACCATCTCCTTCACCCACTGTTACTGTAAATGGTTATACTTTCACTTCCTTGGTCGTGGTTTGTACTCAGGATAATCTACACATTACACACTGGCTGGTTACTTTACAGCCTCAGAACTAGCAAAAATGTACAACCCCAGAAGGTGATACATGTACACATACACACCACACATACACACCACACATACACACCACACATACACACATACACACATGCACACACACACCCCCCACACACCATACATACATACCACACACCCACAATACATATTCACACCCACACCCACCCACACCCACCCACACACACACACACACACACACACACAAACTCTTGTCTAACTTATGTAAGTACTACACAAGTACATAACATGATACAAAATAACGTAAACATATACTAACCATTTCATCACCCACTAATCTACACTGACATACACACACAGTTGTCCTGTCACTACAACTGTACAAGGCAATCAATAACTGACCACAGGAAAATGGCTAGATAATGACCACCACGTCTTTGGGGCATTTTCTAATACACTGAGCACCTCAAGTGAAGCAGCACATTGGAGGCACATTGGAGAATTAATCGTTTTCATGGATGTCCAGCTAGGCCTGAGCTGACCTATTTGCTGGACAAACATGACGATGGACAAACGGAAACCACCAATCAGAGTGGTCAGGTTTCAAAACTTTAACAAATGGAAGTTTAAACGACAAGATAAAACCGCACCCAAGATAGCAGTCGCAGGGCGGACCCCTCCCAAGGTATTGTCTGCACACATCAGACGATTTAGTCACACACTGCATGCTGGGTAGGAAATTACTCCAGGACACCAAAGTGACAGCCATATCTTGGAACCAATGACCAAAATAGAAACATTGTTAACTCCTGTAGTTGTTCTAGACATGCAGTGAAAACGTTGGCTCTTCAAGTGTTTTTAAACTGCTCAAGAGAAACACACGTAGATGATTCCTACCAACCAAACCAAGCGGCCAGCCATAATGTAACAAATAATTTAGCCAAGTTAGATCAGGCATGTACAGGGTGGATGATTATGTTTGCGTTTTCATCCTTTGGTCAGTTTTGTGCCAAACTTTCTGGGATTCATCCAAGATTGGTCAGAAGCAAAAAAGAAACACCTTTAATAGTACTGTATTATTCAATATCTGCAATGTTTGTTTGGGGTTTGCAATTGACACCAGATGGGCATCTAACATGGATTGTTTGCAACATAAACTGGTTGTTCAGTTGAGGACGTCTTATATAAGTTGTATTGATGTGAAGAACTGCTGTAGCAAGCATCTTTTACACACTCTGGGATTTCAACTGTCTTCGGCAATGCTGTGTAATGTGTGTGTTTCAGTACAACCATCTGAACGATATGTACATGTTTGGCTAGTAAAATAACCGCTGCTGATAGAGTCCATTGACACATTAACAATAACAACAATAACTTCTGTTGCAGCGAAATTCTTGGAAACCAAAGTCAGACACACCATGACAAATAAATTTATCAATTTGAGGTGTCACAAACATTTCAGTTGTCAACAGTTGGATTCAGACACCAGGGACCTATTATTGCTTCATACACCAGGGACCTATCATTGCTTCATATGCCAGGACCTATCATTGCTTTATACACCAGGGATCTATCATTGCTTCATACACCAGGGACCTATCATTGCTTCATATGCCAGGGACCTATCATTGCCTGTGGTGGATGGGCAAGGTTATATACACATTGTTATGAGAGAAGGACAAACATATACAGTATTCTTACCTGATACAGCCGGATGATATTCGGGTGGTCGAGCATCTTCAAAATGCGAACTTCGCGGTAAACCTTCTCAAGATTCGGTTCACTCAGCTGTGTCTTGTCGATGATTTTTATTGCCACCTGGTGGAGGAAACAAAACGTTTTAAGAAAGATGGTATTTTGTTCTAAGTTGTCGTTATTTTGTTCTAAGTTATTCTTGAAACAAGTACCATTCCAAGAGGTATGTGATACGAATCATATTATAATATATCAATGACCGCAAGCGTTTTAACTTAAACATTGAGTGCAATTATAACGTATAAAATAGTATCATAGGGCTCTTGAACAGCATGGTCAACATAGATGATTATGTAATCATTATTTACTTTCCAAGAGTTCTGTTTGACTAGATGCAAAAACCTATTTAAAAAGTCTTCAATGTCTCTCATTAAGTTTTTTCTTGAGAAACATTCTTTGTGAAAACACTACGCTTGCTAGAATTTGTTTACCCAGAATTATGTAAAATAACAGATACATAATATTTAAATATTATGTATCTTATAATGCTAAATAGGTGTCTATTAGATCTACAAACAGCGAGTGGCTAAAATTAAATGACGGAGCAATTACATAAATCCAAGCTGAAACACTAATATCTCACAATAAAAAAATACACTTCATCCAGATTTTAACTTCATGTAGACTTTAAAAAAAATGTATTATATACATTGTCGGCACTATCTTTGAAATGTACTTCATGAGAGGTCCCTTTGGTGTGCAGGCCTTCATTGACATTTCAGTCAAAATATTATTTCAGCCTATATAAAATTATTATCATTTTCAGCCCATATATATATTATATATATATATATATATATATATATATATAATTATTACATTTTCTTTTCCATTCTTTCCATTATTTCAATTCCATTGAGGCATTGCAGACTACAGATCTACTGGGCTATTTATCTCATAGTGAAGGCGTCAATGAGATAATCAAACTGATCCTTTCACCTGCCCAGTGTCTGTATAGACCGCAGGTGAGAGACAGTTCTAGGAATGTGCTGTACAGTACACATAGGCCAGGTCATACGAGACCAAGTGTGTGTACCTGGCAATTATGCTTGACCTTTCACCTAAGCCCTGTCCATCTAGTGCTGTGAGCTCTGGGGAAATACACAGTATATAGCGGACAGCGACACATTTCTGTGTCTATTCTTTATTCTTGTTTCTATGTGGCAGACCTTTTATGGGATCAAAATGTTACCAGTCAAAAATTTCTTGGTAGCATAGCTTTATGTAGAGACCCACCCGTCCGCCTATCATTTGGACGGGTAATACCCATTGTGGACAGCTAGAAATATCACTGGACAGGTGAAGGATGGGTAAAAAAATAAGGAGCAAGTCTTCTAAAATGACACTGTCAGAACTTTATGCTTTGAAAACGGGTGTCACATGACACGTGTGGGTCATACTTGATCTCAGGTCATAGCACAGTTCAAGGCACCTGTGTCTGTATGTGTGTACATTGACATGCCTGTGTCACTGTGTGTCTACTAAACAATGTGTGACTGGCAAGTGTTATTGTGAATGAAGCCTGCCTGGCAGCTATGATGTGTTCATGGCTTCATGCGTGCACGCGATGCACAGAATCAGGTGTAAACATGCACAGATTGAACTTAGGTTTTTTGTGTTTGCTGTCAATTTCCACGCATCCATTCCTAGTATCTGTCTACTGACTCTACTCAATGGTTTACCCATCCAAAACAAACCGTGCCCAACCAAAACTAACTGTGCCCATCCCAAACAAACCGTGCCCATACAAAACAAACTGTGCCCATCCAAAACAA
Source organism: Oasisia sp. SBJ-2009 (assembly GCA_964017155.1). Classification (NCBI taxonomy): domain Eukaryota; kingdom Metazoa; phylum Annelida; class Polychaeta; order Sabellida; family Siboglinidae; genus Oasisia; species Oasisia sp. SBJ-2009. The sequence continues at coordinate 4,363,798 of OZ024859.1, forward strand.
ACCGTGCCCATCCAAAACAAACCGTGCCCATCCAAAACAAACCGTGACCATACAAAACAAACTGTGCCCATACAAAACAAACCGTGCCCATACAAAACAAACCGTGCCCATCCAGAAGACCAGTCTCTCTTATATACAATGTGCATTCAATGGACTTTTTTCATTGTATTGTAAAAATGTGCACAATTTGTTGAATCTAAAGTATATAAAACGTGTGCATCATACTATTTGATAGGGTTATTTGGTGTGCAGCATTTCGTTTAATTAAATAATTCATCAACCTGTTTTTTATCTTGAAGCTCAAGTAATTTGTACTTTTTATACACTAATTAATCAACTCCCCCCCCCCCCCCCCCGCTGCCAGACTATTGCACAATAGGCTGCCTGCTTCAAATGCTGTCTGGTGTCTCACAAACAGGAGGCAGTTTTTAACTTTTTGGTACTATTTTTAGAATCCGTGTGACTCGCTTACGTGTTTCTAAAGAACGACACGACAAGGATGCACAAAACAAAAACGGCATTCCGCCGTTCCATGCACCATACAAATGTTTTTTTCTAACAGGATGAAATGAAATAATAACAATCTATTAATCATGTCTGCCATGACGCAGTCCACCCTTTCTTTCTCCTGACTCACGGGGGAGGGGGGGGGGCACTGGGGGGTGATTCCACGCATGTTGTACAGAACATCCAGGGTTCCTTTTTTATTTTAAGAAAGGACACACAACCATGCAAATACCAACTAGTAACTGTTGCGTGACCAATAGAGTCCTCCCGTATAATAGCGTATATATGGTAATTTGTCTCCACTCCCAACTGTTTTTGTTGCTGCTCAGTGATTTCTCGTGAAGCTGTATTAGTAAAAAGGTTGCGCCGAAACATTTTTCAAGTTTTAGGCACTACGTAAAGTTATTTATTATCAAAAACTCAATTGTCCCAATGACTTAACAAATATCTCCATTGAACATAAATCAATCAAACATCCACACATAAGTTGCTCACAGCATTTAGCATATGTAAGGAAACCTCCCATGCAATTGTACCACATTTTCTTGGTTGAAATCCGTATATTTGGTGTGTAAAGGCAAGTTCTTATATAGCGCAGTATCCAGTCCTCAGAACCAATCAAATCGCTTTACACTTAAATACTTCCCTGGCAGATCTGTTCACTCACACACCATCTCGGCTTCTCTGGGAAGCATCCAGCCATATGCTACAATTTATGCTACAATTAATACACATATCCACCACTGTCTATTGCCAGGTACTCATTTATACAGCTGAGTGAACTGGAGCAATGTAGAGTGTAAAAACTTGCCCAAGGCTTTAACACTGCAGCACAGGATTCGAACCCAGGTTCTCATAGTCGAGAGTCTGAAGCTCTACCCCTGAGCCAATGTGCTCTACAAGGTGTAACTAGAGATGTAAGTCAATAGGACTCTGTAGGACACAGTTTCTTTGTAAGCCAGCTCGTAGTCGGGCATCTTAGTCCAATCAAGAGTTGCTATAAACCAAACTAAAAAAATATGCTATATTTCATTGGAAATCTACCTCAAAAAAAGTTTTAAATATTTGCTCTTTGACAGCTAAAGACATACATTTCACCTAAAATTCATTAAGTCTAACTGTGAGAAGTGTAGAAAGAAGTGGCTCGCAGAGTTTGTCACTCATGCGTGATTAAGCCAGTAGATACAATGACAGTCTTTGTAGTGTGACAGGTTCGTGTCAGTAGTATCTATAAAGAACACCTATCACCATTCCAGTGATATTAAACAAGCTTTATTCTGTGCATAAATTAATCTCACAATGGCTAACGAGAGACATGTAATTCTGGCCACCCATGGCTAGACTCAAAGGTTACTACCAGGTATACTATATCGTATTTCACATTGTTAGTTGTACGTGATATAGATCATCAAGTGCTTGACCCCATCTTGGATAATTTCACCGAATTATAGCATTCCTCATTATCTTAAATAGGATATTGTCAGCTTCTCCAATTTCCCATGTGTCTCAGGCCAGAAATTTAAAACACACTTTCAGTTTCTTCTAAGAGTCTGGAGAGAAATAGGTTTCTTCTTCGAGAAACAGAAACCTAACACTGATTTGGAAAGGACTTATTCCAGCAATGGGACTTCTGTGGTATAATTTTAAATAGCCCAATATGACCCTTAACATGCACAGATCACATATGGGAGGAAATTGATACTGGCCCAATCTCTGGAAAGTTTACAGCAACTGTGTTAAAACTAAGTCAATTTTAAAAAGCAACGTGCAAATTGTACACCTTTTTAAAGAATGGTTCCATTCACCTGGATCAGACATTTAAAACATTTACGTTCTAGACTTGGAACAAAGTTGTGTGGCCATTCTGGGTTTTGGTCATTCTAAGTAGTTGCATAGACAGATGCCTGCTGTACCTAAAACATGGGAGCTGCACATTGTGCTTTTAAATTTAGTTTTTCAAGTGATATCATCAGTGAATGTCCCTGGTGATGAATCTGTATGTAGTTTTATTAATTCAATTTTCCAAAAAGCATTGTTGAGTCAAAGGATTCTGTCTGTTTATGCAATCGCAGCCACAGACTATCTTTCTGAAAAAGGCAAGATTGGTTCCATGAATTATCTCAATCTTCATGCCCATTGTGAAGCAATATGAAATTAACCCCAACAAGTTGTCAGTGTCCTAGTGACACTGTTAGTGTCCTAGTGACACTGTTAGTGTCCTTGGGTTGAGTAATTACAGTATCACAGCATGAGATGAGATTTCAGACTCCTGTTGAATATCATAATGGAATTCATTCATAAATGCACACGTTTGCACTCATGTGATTTAGATCACACAGACGTTAGCAATAAAATATTATGGTTCAAGATTACAAATAATGTACATGCATTGCAGTGAATGGATAATGCCTGATACATTGCATATCCGTATCTAGAAACTTGGAACGGAGAAAAAGCTTTGCTCAGTCAACTGACAGTGAAAGAGAAAAGGCACGACAGGTTACAAAATGACATGACATGGTGCAGTGCCCGGGAAAATAGTCTTTGTTTTATGAGTATTTGGTATTAAGTTCTATTTTAAGGAAAAATAATGGGTATACATATAATGTAACAATGTTGTTTATTATGTTGATTACTTCACGTAAATGATGTAATTGTGACGTATTGTCTGTACTGTTACTATTTGTGTTAGAGGGTGCATAAACAGTACACAAGAACTTCATGGGTCATCTCATTTGAATCAATGCAACATCTAAAAAACAAAGCATTCTGCATGTGTAGGCACCAAGATGGGGGTTGATTGTTGCCATATATCAGAGGGAAAATAAATTGAAAGTGTTACCATGGAATACATTTAATGCATAGTTGCACACAGACATTATAGTGGACAAAATTATGTGAACCAGGTAGTGTTGTGGGTAACGCAATGGAAACCTGAGTACTTTTAAAACAGAATTGATGAACAATTTATGAATTTATTAGTGTACATGTTTCTATGTCATGTGTGTACATATTTCTATGTCGATCATGTGTGTACATGTTTCTATGTCATGTGTGTACATGTTGTTTTACCAAATTACATGCAAAACTGTCCAATGCATTGATGGCGGGTTAGCAGGACAGAAATGTGTAGTGATATTTTATTTGTTTACTGCTAAATAGGTCATGGGTCAAAGGCACCAGTGCACCAAAATGGCAAGTCCAATCAAAAAGATAAATAAAACACTTAGTGTTTCCTAGAGTAATATGCAAGCACTACATCACTAAAAATCAAACCATCAAGGGTCGGTAGAAGGGATCTCGATGCAGCTACGGAGGGTATTTAGCTTACACCGCCGTGAGTTGTCAGTGTTTGGTGCCCGGAAGGCGAATTGGCATCAGTCAGTGTGACAGCGTCAATGACCGACTAGGCGCAGATCACTGAGCGCTAACATGAGTACATCGTCTTACTAAAATCGTCCCGTTTCACACCCGGCAGTCCACCCTCAGATCGGGGAATACCTGAGCGATGGGCCACTTGTTCCTGGTCTGTCTGGCCGACGTGACGGCATTATACATCTCGACTGAATGCCGTGCGCCGGCCTGGCCTGGCCTAGCCGCCGTGAACTTACTCACCTCAGACTTGGTTATCCGGTGTCGTGCTAGCTTCACGACGGCGAAGTTTCCTCGCCCGATGGTCCGTTCAATCTCGTAAAATCCGACGCGGATTGGTCCCTTGGGGCGCTCCGCCATGACCATCGTGTTGCCACAACCCTGACACCCCTCGGATTGCGCCCCAAAAGGCCCCCTGTTGCCCCTCTTCGCCGGTAAAATACACTTCGCCGCCTGCCGCTACCATAACCATGTCGAGCTCGTGCGAGGCGATGACGTCAGAGGCGATGACGCATGCGCATTCGAAAGGCGGGGTTTCGCATTGGCGGACAGACGCGAAAGCTTATATTTAACGGATTGACGTAAATGCGCCATCGATCTGGCTAGCGGTCAATCGAATGTAGATATTTCGCCGGGCGCTGGTGCGCTTCCTTGCTGCCGATTAGACACGGGCCGGGCGGCGTTTTAACGCAGTTACAGAAAGCGATTAGTTGGCAGCCAAAAAAGAACGCCGTTGCTAGGCGCTTCCACAAAGAACGTCCACTGGCACTCGCAGCTTCGCTGGGCGAGTGTTGCTTCTAACAGTGTCAGTCGCTGAGAGCGCTATCGGAGAGACAGACGGGTGATACAAATACACAATCGTCTCGAAATAGCGGCGTCCACATAACCTCGTCATGCGTTTCGGAGAGAGTAATTGCCGAGATAGGGTAAATGGAGCATACTGCTCTTCTGATTTTCATTTGTGTCCGCCGATGCACCAGCGCACGTTGGTGAATGAGGCTTGTGAATGGCCATGGTTACGTTATTCAATTTCGTAGAATAACGTTGCCACGTCATTGACGTCATACAGATGCACCAAAGCGGATTTTGGAATGATTATGTTATCACACGGATATAAATATGGAAATCACAAAGGGCGGGTCTAATTATTGCCGCCTATGTGTATCTCTGTTTATCACAACATGCAGTGCACAGTCGAATGGCGTTACAAGATAAATACAACTAGACTCACAAATAACAAACGAATTCCTTTCCTTTGTTGATTTTTGCAGGTGGTAAATAGAGATTATTCACGGCCTCCATATTGGAGGCGCTTTCTTCTTCAAGTCTTCAAGATTATATACTGCAAAAAGTGATATTTTACTGTCCAGCAGTTTGTTACGTCACCGTGGGCTATAATGATAAATAAGTTAATTAAAATAAATTATATAAATACATTTATTGTGCGTTAAATGTCACTGTCCCGCAGTGTGTTACGTCACTGTGGGATAAATAATGGAAAATTCAATAACAAATAGAGAGATCAAATAAATTTATTGTGCTTTAATTTCCGCTATTTTATTGTGTAAAAGACACGTCACTGGCTAAACTATTTAATAAAATAAGTTAATAAAATAAAATACTAAATACATAAAATTAATAGTACATACAAACATATACTAACCATTTCATCACCCACTAATCTACACTGACATACACACACAGTTGTCCTGTCACTACAACTGTACAAGGCAATCAATAACTGACCACAGGAAAATGGCTAGATAATGACCACCGCGTCTTTGCGGCATTTTCTAATACACTGAGCACCTCAAGTGAAGCAGCACATTGGAGGCACATTGGAGAATTAATCGTTTTCATGGATGTCCAGCTAGGCCTGAGCTGACCTATTTGCTGGACAAACATGACGATGGACAAACGGAAACCACCAATCAGAGTGGTCAGGTTTCAAAACTTTAACAAATGGAAGTTTAAACGACAAGATAAAACCGCACCCAAGATAGCAGTCGCAGGGCGGACCCCTCCCAAGGTATTGTCTGCACACATCAGACGATTTAGTCACACACTGCATGCTGGGTAGGAAATTACTCCAGGACACCAAAGTGACAGCCATATCTTGGAACCAATGACCAAAATAGAAACATTGTTAACTCCTGTAGTTGTTCTAGACATGCAGTGAAAACGTTGGCTCTTCAAGTGTTTTTAAACTGCTCAAGAGAAACACACGTAGATGATTCCTACCAACCAAACCAAGCGGCCAGCCATAATGTAACAAATAATTTAGCCAAGTTAGATCAGGCATGTACAGGGTGGATGATTATGTTTGCGTTTTCATCCTTTGGTCAGTTTTGTGCCAAACTTTCTGGGATTCATCCAAGATTGGTCAGAAGCAAAAAAGAAACACCTTTAATAGTACTGTATTATTCAATATCTGCAATGTTTGTTTGGGGTTTGCAATTGACACCAGATGGGCATCTAACATGGATTGTTTGCAACATAAACTGGTTGTTCAGTTGAGGACGTCTTATATAAGTTGTATTGATGTGAAGAACTGCTGTAGCAAGCATCTTTTACACACTCTGGGATTTCAACTGTCTTCGGCAATGCTGTGTAATGTGTGTGTTTCAGTACAACCATCTGAACGATATGTACATGTTTGGCTAGTAAAATAACCGCTGCTGATAGAGTCCATTGACACATTAACAATAACAACAATAACTTCTGTTGCAGCGAAATTCTTGGAAACCAAAGTCAGACACACCATGACAAATAAATTTATCAATTTGAGGTGTCACAAACATTTCAGTTGTCAACAGTTGGATTCAGACACCAGGGACCTATCATTGCTTCATACACCAGGGACCTATCATTGCTTCATATGCCAGGACCTATCATTGCTTTATACACCAGGGATCTATCATTGCTTCATACACCAGGGACCTATCATTGCTTCATATGCCAGGGACCTATCATTGCCTGTGGTGGATGGGCAAGGTTATATACACATTGTTATGAGAGAAGGACAAACATATACAGTATTCTTACCTGATACAGCCGGATGATATTCGGGTGGTCGAGCATCTTCAAAATGCGAACTTCGCGGTAAACCTTCTCAAGATTCGGTTCACTCAGCTGTGTCTTGTCGATGATTTCTCCATATTGGAGGCGCTTTCTTCTTCAAGTCTTCAAGATTATATACTGCAAAAAGTGATATTTTACTGTCCAGCAGTTTGTTACGTCACCGTGGGCTATAATGATAAATAAGTTAATTAAAATAAATTATATAAATACATTTATTGTGCGTTAAATGTCACTGTCCCGCAGTGTGTTACGTCACTGTGGGATAAATAATGGAAAATTCAATAACAAATAGAGAGATCAAATAAATTTATTGTGCTTTAATTTCCGCTATTTTATTGTGTAAAAGACACGTCACTGGCTAAACTATTTAATAAAATAAGTTAATAAAATAAAATACTAAATACATAAAATTAATAGTACATTATATTATATAAAAACATCCAGTTCATGATTAATATTAAAACGGATTGTCGATGACTGGAAGGGCGGCTCTTTGGGTCATTCATGTACACCCGAATTAATAATAACGTGTATGTTAGCAATCCATTGATGATGCGTGCGTGCGTGCGTGCGTGCGTGCGTGCGTGCGTGCGTGCGTATGACTATCCAGTAACCTACGTCAGAGCTAGTATATCCGAGCTGGGGTTCTTCAACAAACACCGCCCTCACACGGATGGGATCAAAACTTTAAGCATATACCGTACAAAACGACGAGACGTCCCAGATTGAGCGAGATCTATGCGCGGTTGGTTCCATCGGGGGGAGTGCCCCAGCTCCTATCTAATAGCTCTTCCTACTTCGCGGCTTACGTACGTCACAGTCAGGATGATACACGTGATATCCGTCAAATTTTATTTATTGCTGCTGCTGCTGCTGCTGCTGCTGCTGCTGCTGATGATGATGATGATGCTGCTGATGATGATGCTGCTGATGCTGCTGATGCTGCTGATGCTGATGCTGATGCGGCTTCGTTACCAATAACACAACTGATGATGTTTATATAAATTATAATGTAAATGATATTACTACTGCAGCATGCCATCTACTCGAGCAAATGTTATTACATCGACCCCTACTTCTATAATTCTAACAAATTTTCATTCACCATGTTTTCATAATGAAAATGTTCTCTAAAATAAAATTTCAACAAAATATACAACAAAAATGCACGAACTTTTTTTGTTTTGATAGATTACCAGAAAAAATGACGGTAACAAAGAAAGCAAGTTTCTTTTGCTATAAACACCACAAAGCATGTTTTGCACGTGGCTACGTGGTGTAAGGTATAATTATGGTAAAATTGGACCATGTCTCAAGGGTGTACCAAGTACACCCAATAAACGCTGCGAATGCATTGTCGACGTGTTATCAGCCTGTTACACTTCAATCAACAGCACATCGTGTGTCTAAGTATTAGGCCTGTGTTAAAGCCATTGGTTACCCAGTTGCAGTTACATCGGTGCAATATTCTAAGACTAACACTGTTTTTCTAGTCAAGTGGTTTTCCAGCGACTGACGAACGTCGAGATAATGAACATAGAAAACGTGCCTGATCGTTCACATAATCATTCATGTGAAATATTCATATTTGAGTTTGATGATAAAAAAATGCGTATAACACGGTTACTGCAAGTAGTGGTTATTTTTGAGAAAGCAACTTTGAGCTACATAAAATCATTTACTGGTTTTAAAATTGTTGAAGCCTTGACTGGTAGAACCGACATGTATATTCACTAAGAAGTGTGACAATACACTCTGATCTCGCAGCTGGTTCGTACACTCTCGTCTCGCCAATCTGTGACGTCAGCGGGGACTGTGACGTCGGCGGGGAATGTTTTCCAGGTCGAACCAATCAAACTATATTTTCGCGGACGTTTGACGTAAATGACGTAATTTAGAACAGTGCACGTAATACGTACTGAACCCGCTGACGTAGCCTCTTAATTTTGCTCTTTTTCATTTCCTGGCGTAAATAATAAAACTTTTATATACAATATGACTATTTAGTTAGTATTTTAGCTAGGTAATTTGCACAAACTTATCATTAATTACATTCATATTTGTCACTTGGAATATGATTTATAAAAACGTCATAGGCACTTTAAAATATTGCACAAATATGCTACCTTATCGTAAGCATGGTGGACGCTACTAGATTTATGTTTAATGAAATTAGCCTTAAACGAGACGAACTAATTGAGAAGGTAGTTTTAAAAACAGTTCCCAGTTTTATAAGTATTAATCAATGTTTACCACTTAAGCATCTCGGGCAATTAAGTGTAAACAAATTGAAAAAGACAATCACAAAAAGCCGTTCGGCCTTTTGTTTCGGAATTCCTCTGTATTTCGTATTTCGTAAAAAGGAACCGTTATTACACACACGATATCACAGCAGCGACGTGTGTGCGTGTGCGTGTGCGTGTGCGTGTGCGTGTGCGTGTGCGTGTGCGTGTGCGTGTGCGTGTGCGTGTGCGTGTGCGTGTGCGTGTGCGTGTGCGTGTGCGTGTGCGTGTGCGTGTGCGTGTGCAAGTGCAAGTGCATGCGCGTGAATGACCGATGCACATGAATGCACGTTGGGTTGTAATGTATATGTTGAAGTTATACGGCCCGTCGTATTATGTTCAATTGTTTTAATAAACTTGCAACGTTCGTCGCAATTTGGAACTTAGGGCCCCGAACGTGTTCGAATTGTAAAAAAAGCCTAAAGTTTCAAATCAATGTGATTATATACGTTATCTTTGACATTCAACGGTGTCCAGTTTTCCTTCGTTCAACACTATACGACTGCTACAAGTACAAGAGACTGCGTTGGCTGATTCCGGGCGGAGGTTCACAGTACGCACACTGCGAGGTCTAGTTTAGTTGTTGCGGCCACCGCGTGCCAGATGAAAGTTACCTGACGCCGTCAACACGGGAACCCCGTCAGATGACACGCATACCGAGGCGTGCGGGGGTGGGCGGGACACAGGTGAGGGGTCGCGTGCACTGTGCCACACAGCTGCTGCTAAACCAGGACTCATCCGTGATTTGACTTAATGCCCAGGGCCAGACTGACGCAGATTCGCGGCAACGTGAACATCGCAAGTGGCGGCTCTAGATAGGGTAGACGGGGGAGGGGGTAGACAAAATTGCTTTAAAGGTTGACTCCACGATCGCGCTGCTGGTCGGATTGTAACATCGAAACAAGGGCGGGGTATGTTCAAATGTGTGCAGCCCCGCCACCCTAATTTCAGATTTGTCAAACTAAAATTCCAATAACTCGGGAAGACGTGTCTCAAGCCCTCTGTTGAACCAGGCGTAAACCCAATTTCTGATTGTTTAATGCTATGTGATGAACAACAGGATACAGACACAGACAGTAATGTCATAGGGCCTATCGGATATTTCAGTAGTGCGGAAAATAAACGCGCGTGCGCCAATCAAAGATCAACAGAGAAGTATGACACTTATAGAGCTGGTAGCCAAGCAAAGTGAACTAAAAGTGTTCTCCAATATATCAATGACTTCCTAAATTGAAGGTATACATGATATATCAATATGATAGAAATCATTAGTGAAATCGTTGCAGTACATAATTATATTTTTAGTTTTCATTGATACCAAGTTATAAAGAAAAAAAAAAAAGTTTATTTGCGACCTCAAATGATGATAATATAATGATGACGTAGTTCATAGCTCCTGGCTTTACGTTTTAAAATAAAAGTAAATCGAATTGTAAATGTCTACCGGTAAATTATTCCAAAGTAGAGCTGCTACTATTTTTTTTAGAGTTCTTTCAGTTCTATACTTGCATCTAGATAGGCCTCTATGTAAGTTGTTTTTCTCTCTGAAGCTTCTGTTAAAAATTACATTTATATCATTGGTGGGATAAACTTGGAAGTTTATTTGTGCATTGTTTATACACAGTTATTTAAACAATAAACGGTGTAAGTCATGAACTTTAATATATTAAGTTACCGGTGCAAGGCATTAGCATTGTCATGACAGTTACGCTTTACCAATGTTTTAAGTAGTGAATTTTTAGATCTTGTGCAATGCTTCATTACATACCCCTATACACAAAGTTTCATTTTGTCGCTCTATACCCGACTGGTTGTCATATTATCGTCACTGTTATCACTCGACGTAGTGCAGACTTACAACGGATTACCTGTAGACATAGATGTGTATGGAACAAAGACTTCGGAAGAACATGGATGTAGACCTAAGTTTCTAATCGCCGTCTTCAAATGAAAGCATCCCGACGTAATACGTATTTTCTGGTATTCGTAAACCAAAATACATTCGAACGACAAATCTCTCACCGTGAAGAGCAAACATGTTTGACACTGAGAAGTTTCCTAGTCCACCTGCCATCTAGAGTCGAATCTCTATGTGGCAATCTTGTTAAATCTAAATCTTCTAAAGGCTAATATCATCTAGTGACATAAGAGGCCGGTTGATGGCGCCACTCAAACTGCATTAAATGCTACTTATCGGTTCACCAAAGAAATGCACCTGAAGTTGTATACATAATTACATATACAATCACGCTTGCATATAATAGTGGATATGTCAGGTCCGCAGGCGTCGAATACGAGCTTTGTTGATTAAAAATGCCACAAACATGAAGTCTAAAGTTTAATTAATTTTACTTGTAAAATAATATTATGTATTAAAAATATAATACGTTTATTCTTGACGTGGAACGGACGGACGGACGGACGGAGGACGGACAGCCGCATTGTTTTATAGTGATTATGCACCCATTATCAGGACCTAAGAACTGCTCCAAACGATTCGTTCATCATCCTCGGTAAGTTCGTTTGTTCACACGCCATATCGACTTCCGTAGGAAGCATTTAGCTACGCGTCAACTACGTACGCGAAAACTATTCATTGACACATATCCGCCACTATCTATAACCAGCTACTAATTTACATCTACTCGATATTATTTATTAAACCAAAGCAAATTGGAATGAACAACATTTGCCAACTCTGGAACTATAACACAATGATTCGTACCCGACGTCCTAGTAACTGCGCCACCGCGCACTATTACTTGCGACAAACCGGGTAAGTCTTACACGCATAGAAGGATTCGACATGTAGTTGGGCGAGGCGCTTTCGTGTCTGCGATTATTTATGACGAAAAATCAGGAGTCATCGCAACTCACGTCGACCTTTGCTTTTATGTGGGTTTTTCTCTACGCAGAAGTGGTAATAACAATTTGTTTCTGTTGGTCTTTGCGTGTGTCCGACTGCAGTATAGGCTTCGAGAATCGCCGAATTGCTTAATATAAAAGTTATAAATAATTCAGGACCAGGACGTGCTACTTTCACGCTTGTTCCCGGTACTGTGGACGCGCAGAGCCCCAGTGATGACGTATTTCACGCTGTTAGATTATCGGGTCAACGTTTGATTGTCTAGTTGCGTCAGAATGACGTCACAACAACGTCTATCGCCCAGAGTTCATCGGTTAACGCAATTCTAGGCAAACATCATGTTAAACACATCTTGGTTTTTATATCTAGAGCTGTGTTAATTTGGAGAAATTGAGAAAATATTTTGATTCGGTATCAACAGTATTTGCGTCAGTGTTTGCGAAGTAAGTACGCAGAGGGACAGTGCAATCGTGGTTGTAGAGGCCAACACCGCGGACGCATTCATGTAGAGGGCCTCCAACATAGGTTTTAATAAGTTTCCTTAGCTGGCCACTTGTGGGTCTGGCTCTACATTAGGTAGTGTTGGGGCAAGCTAGCCTTTCGGAGTGAAAAGTAGCCATTGTAGCCTGCCGACAGCTCCACAATGTATATTTACATAATTATGTAGATAGCCATATTATGTATTTATTTATTTATGCATACACTGTATAGTTACATAATTATGTAGATAGCCATATTATGTATTTATTTATTAGTAATATTTTATCATAAAGAGTAAAGATCTGCCTTATTATTTTATTTTATTGCTGTCGCCATCCCTCATAATCGTGATAGAATAGTGTAAAAGAACTGTGTTCATTTATAGAATGAGACACACACACACACACGCACGCACGCACGCACGCACGCACGAACGCACGCACGCACGCACGCAAGCACGCACGCACCGTCGCGTGCGCGTGCGTGTGTGCGCGTGTGCTTGTGAGTGTACATGATATGTTTTATTGTGTCTCGTGTTATTGGGTATAGGCACGACGTGACTCGAACACCAGAACACATTCCTATTTGACATGAAATGTACACTGCACGTTGAGCATGGCGAATAAAGCTTTATTATTATTATTATTTATACGCGGTTGCTAAAACGTATCACACACTCATAAAAACAACAACAAGATATATCCATTCACACCAACATCCACACATTCCGTGTTCGTGCCGTCTCACACCGTGAAACCAACGCCACCGCCCGCTGAGCGAGAGGAAGCTATACATTTACAGCGGTATCAGCTGAAAGCCACGAAACCGGTGTCGCGCGACGAACGCCGTGCGTCAGCGGCCCGGTGTGGCGCTTCGCGTAATAACCTCCCTCTGCGATGCTAAATGAATTATCGCCCAGATTAGCCTGCCCAACGCGGGAGGTCGACGGCGTCTCGCTGGGAGCTTCTCGCGGATGGCGCAAGAACGCCTGCGGTGTGTATCTACAACAATGCGGGAACTGCTCATTGTTCATGTGTGATGGTTTCGTGTGCTCAGGTGATTCCAGACAGCGATGGCGCGCGAAAACGAGTCTCCGGCATTTAGCGGTCCGCCATCTTGATTCAATATACAATGTCAGTCAATATATAATGTCACTGACGGCCATCGACCACTTCCTGGTTCATCGAGTTCACATGAGGGGTTAAAGAATAGTTATAGTTCCTGTTGTGTTTATTTTACTATTTGAAATAAATGTGTTATGTTTATGTGGATTGAGTAAACATTACATCAAAATAGTAGTTCAGGGGTCATTGGTCCAAGGAGTGAAGTCGGATCCTGGGAGGAGATTCACTTAAAAAGCTCCACAGTTGTGTATTGATTTAAATAAAAGCGACAGTTTCTGTATAAACGCGATAACCGACATACTTCAACGTCAGCGGACTGGTCACTGTGTAATCAGTGTAGATTATAACGACACCTTTGTCCAAGTGCCATCTCGGCATCTGGAAAATGTAGCTTTTAAACGCGCATATCTTCACGAGTCGTGTTACAAAACGTAGCTTTATGCGCATATCCTACACAAGTTGTGTTAGATCGACCACAGCAAACCAGTTTCCTGTCAACCTGCTGAGGCTGACCGACCAACTAATGGTCCACGCGTGTCTCCCAATGCTTGGAGTGCGCCGAGTATAGGGCCCGTAAGTGTGTCACGATAAATGGCGTGACTCCGCGCGATTGGAGCTCATTGGGGTCTAAGCGAGCCAATTGGGGATTGGACACAAGAATAATACACAATAAAACAGTTTACGGGATTTGCATTTTACATTGCTGTACATTGTGGTTTCGATAAGCACTTATATCTGACAAGTTGTCTAAATTCGCATAATCATAACACATGTGTACGTTTGCCCCAAACAGGTTGTACTACGCGAAAAATGGCACTTTTCATTATTACTCAAGATCGCCAAACGCAAGTACTTGCCGCTATTGCCATGGCAACCACCATTATAATCGATTAAAATTCATGGTTTCCGTGATCATTGTCACCGGCAAAGTGTTCCACTGCTTCTGCTTGTAATAATCCTTCGGACAGTATAACTGAAATAGTTAGACTGGAACCGTTCGATTATAACAACCAAAAACAAAACGAAGTCCTATACGTTAACATGGAGAATATGGACTTTCTGCCCCCAACTGCCCCCAGCCTCGTTTTCGCGCGCGAGACTTACACGCCCTATTGTCGTGAATGTAGGCTTGCTGTTACCCCGCACTATCGTGCAAGGGGATTGTAACAAGCGTCAGAACTGGCGGAGGACTTGGAAGGGTTGAACCCACGATATTTCGGTGGGAGCAGGAGGGAACACTAACCTCGCAATATTTAAGAAAGCGGTGTGCATTTTGTGGTGTAATTTCTTTGGCGGAAGGCTGGAAATAGGATTAGCCCCTCCCGAACATTTAGGGAAGGAGTGCCTTATTTGGTGCAATTGTTTGAACATTTGAACAAAATATGAACGTCGCCGAAAAAGTACAATAGTAAACACCCACCCCACCTAGTTATAACATCTAGAGGTGTATCTAGTGTATACAAAGTAGAGGGCAGCAAAGAATGACAGTACACTGCTTGGAATGGCAACCCTGGGCCAATATTGTCGCAACATATGGCATGCCTACATTGGCCCTGTGTTAGTCCGGCCCTGGACTAAGCAGGAGATCTGTGAGCCAAAGTTGGACATCCCACCATTGGATCCAATCTAGCAATACACATTAGACCAACATTGGGCCTAGTTGGTAATGCTAGCTATGCAAATGCAGTGCACCGTATCTTCTTCCGTATACTGGACTGAGCCGTTAGAGGGCGCTATAAGTCCAACGAAACTTATAGGCTTGGGGACGATGCTATGTGCTCTGTTAAAAACAGTTAATATGTTAATAAAAGGCACTTTATAGACCACTGGCAAGTATGTAGGGCCTATGCTGTCCATATATGTATAAAGAAGAAGTATATCTGGTGGCCGCCATGAAAGCCTCTGGGCATAACCGATAGGCGTGCACGGAGACTATTCTGTGTATCGCAGGGAAAAGGAATGATAAAGGACTAAGTGATTTGTCCTCGTGTGACGAAAAACACTGTATAGCACTTTGGACAAGAACAGTCAAAGACAAAAAACCACAGCAACTACCCCGCGGTGGACGGACAATGTCTTGTGAAAAGTGAATTGGTAGCGTGCGTGAATTGAACTTTATTTATTCCGGTCACCACAAAAAAATGCACAGCATAGCAAGTGTGTATAAAAATGTACCGTGGAGATCCTCTAGAAACCCCAAAGTGCTTATACGGAGCCAGTAGTACATAATAATTTAAATAATAATAATAATTTAAAATAATGTCTACAGTACTTACAATAGATAAATATATATCTTTGACTACTAGTTAAATAAAATCATAGACGCGCCCGCCTTGTCTAGGGGCACAGTTTGTCAATGTGGCGGTGTTATATCACGTGACCGATATCACACATGGTGTAGGGGTCAGAGCACAGTTAGATTTCCTGGTCTAACCCATACGAATGTAGTACTTTAATAATTGTGTCATTTGAGATTTGGAAAAATTCTTTTTCTGTGAAACGAGTACAGTAGGACAGGCATACTAGTAGGTTCAGCGCTATGATGTATCTGCAGTGCAATGACGCATGTTAGGCAGAGTGTAGTTGGCGTAGTGATTTTTAGCCATTTTTTCTTACATGACCCTGCAAATGCAGAAAAGCGTGCTCAGTTTGGTAAATATTGATGGGCAATACACATGGATGCATTTTAAGAGCGCCTGAGATATGCTTTTTCACGAAATTTGATCAGCATATCAGTCACACGACTCCAGTGACTGTGTTAAAATTAAAATTAATTCTCAGGTCCAGTTTCCTTATAATCTGACAAAACGTTAACATGGCCGCCAAAGGGAAAATCAACAGTGCTCTGTGCCCTGTAGCCGGGTCGCTTTCCGCTGGAATTAATCCGCATGGGCGCTTGACGTACGCGGACGTGTTATGTAGACGGTAATTCGTAGATAGAGCGTGAACTATTCGCAGCTGCTCGGTAATTAGTCCGGGTGACATTCACCCGCAGTCGCGGTGGTCAGGCATGGCTTCCTTTGAAGTCCGAGGGTGAAATGTGGGTCTACGCCCGTTATAGCTACTAAGATCCCGTTGCAGCTACGTCCCATTATAACTACATATTTTCCCCGTTGCAGCTACAGGTTAAAAGAGCATTTGAGTGGGATAGCTACCCCCGAAATTCAACTGCTGACGTATTGTTGACGTATTCCGTCTGGAAACTGCGCGCATATAACGTCACTGCGCGCGCGAGTATGTTAATTGGCGGTAAACCATTCCGCAGTCACCGACAATCGCAGCTTCTCCAAGCAGCCGACAAATTCCCAGACTCGGGCGTAGCTAAATCACTTAAATACGATGTACCTTCAAGCGTGTTATTTGCGCGTGTGTTTACTTTTTCGGCGTAGCATGTTCGGCGTATAGTATAGCCGCACAACGTCACTAACTAAAAATATTAATACATTTTGCAAACAACACATTACCCGTCATTACCACTTCTAAAATCTTAGTTCATAAGCTAAACTTATTAGCAATAAATAATATATAATTACAGTTAAACTATAATTACAGTTAAAATAAATTCATTATAAAATACCCTACAAGTAGTTTACAAATGCGGCCTTAAAAGATGTGTTGGACTTAAAAAGTTTAAGTGAGTCTATTAGGCCCAGACTGTCAGTAGATCGTTCCACAGGCGAGGAACACAGTGTAAGTTGCTATACAACGCAGTGTCGAGTCTTTCTGACTGTTCAAGGCGCTTCACTCTGCACCAATGCTCAATCGAACACCATCTCGACTTCATTCAGCCACGGTGCTAACAATGCTCGAAGACTATTCGTACACAAACATCTACCGCTGTCTGTAGCCAGGTATTCTTTCATAGTCAACTGGAGCAATTCAGAGTAAGCGAACTCGCCCAGTGCTCGACAGGGCAGCACGCCCCGGGTTTTCGGGACTGAGAGTCCGTTGCTCTAACCACTGAGCCTCGGCGTCCCACACAACCACACGTGCACCTATAAACAAAAAGCAACAGTTGTAACCATTATTGTGTGTTGCACTTAAACTCGTTTCCAACTCCGTTTAATGCGTTCTGTCGACAGTTTCACGCAACAGGTAGTAATTTTGACATAACCCCACCGTGACGCCACCTTCGGAGTGACTGACAACTCGGGGAGTACACTAAACCTCTGAATAATTACCTTTGTGATTTTGTCAGACGTATCGTCAATCGGTAGCTCAGAGGTCAAAGGTCCAAAGTAGCGCAAGACGCCAGTGGAGTCGGCGCCCAGGAGGAGCTACACTTACAATAGTTCAAAGTTAGCGTCCACAGAATATTGTTGCTTCTGTTGTCGACGACGTTTTCATCATATTCGTCGTCGTCGTCGACGACGTTTTCGTCGTTTCCGTCTCCATCGTCATCGTCATCGTTGTCGTCGTCCTTGTCCTCGTCGTCATAGTCATCGTTGTCGTCGTCCTTGTCCTCGTCGTCATAGTCATCTTTGTCGTCGTCATCGTCTTCGTCGTCATCGTCATAGTCATCGTCGGTTTCGTCGTCCGTATTTAACTCCTTCTTCGTCGCCCTCATCGTCGTCTTCGTCGTCATCTTCGTTTTTGTCGTTGTGATCATCTTCATCTTCGTCGTCGTTTTCGTCGTCTCCGGCCTCCTCTTCGACGTCGTCGTCTCTGTCGTAATAAGCATGTTGTACGAGAGCAACGACGACGGGGGGTTTGAGGGTCGAGATCATTTGAGGGTCAGCAGCTGATTCGGTCACATTTTTTGTCAATCATACGATTTTCGTTATCGTTTGTTCTCGGCAAACTCATGTATGATGAGCACAATGTTGTGTTTTATGTAATACTTCGTCTTTATCAATCATCTATAATACCAATGTGTGTAGGCGCAGTTGTTTGTGTGATGCAAGTGTTATAAATATTGCGTTTGGAAAACACAGCGACTACTATAATCACAATTAGACCATGCATCCGCACTAATGTCAGTTCGTATGATAGTAGTTTTCCTGGACAAACGGCGCTAAAACGAGAAGAAATTGCATGTTCCAACCGTGTGAGGCCGCTTATTGTCAATTTACAATATGGCTCCTCCGTGTTAAACCACGCAGTGAACTAGCTCTGTTATAGTACAGAAAAACCCCGACTGTATACAGCTCTGCGGGTGTCGTACAATAAACAGGGTCTATGAATTGCTTTCTTGTTTAGGCAGTGGTTTACGTATCCGGTGCGTTGTACGGCCGCTTGTCCCGCTGTGTACGTTCAGGTTTACGATCTTCAGCTTAGCAATTCACTGCCGATATGTTAATGGCGTGGAGACTCATGCCGTGGTCGAGTTTTGACTAACGTAGAGCGACTGACTCACTCATACTTGTAAAATAAACCTCAACCATACAACTATGTAACATTGAAACGCAGAAAATCGAGGACGGACGGACGGACGGACGGACGGACGGACGGACGGACGGACGGACGGACGGACGGACGGACGGACGGACGGACGGACGGACGGACGGACGGACGGACGGACGGACGGACGGACGGACGGACGGACGGACGGACGGACGGACGGACGGACGGACGGACGGACGGACGGACGGACGGACGGACGGACGGACGGACGGACGGACGGACGGACGGACGGACGGACGGACGGACGGACGGACGGACGGACGGACGGACGGACGGACGGACGGACGGACGGACGGACGGACGGACGGACGGACGGACGGACGGACGGACGGACGGACGGACGGACGGACGGACGGACGGACGGACGGACGGATACAATTTATTTTCATATGGACAATACAGAGAAACATGCACTCAATATGCAGTAACATAAATAAACAATTGCACATGGAAATGGGGGGATAGAAGTTCTGAACTTATCAGTCACTTCAGACCAACAATAGACCAACACACTGAAAACAGAAATGGGTATGCTGCGAAGTTATCTGAGCTGTTGACGTATTGGATAAACTTTGTACGGCGACTATGGTCAAGGCCCGCACACGCACTGGTCCGTCGTTAATCCACCGTCATCGTCAAGGCCCGCACACGCACTGGTTCACTCTTAACACATCGCCATCGACGAGTGCGCAAGGTAAAGCGCCGCGCACGTCATTAGCGTATGTACGCGCTAATCACAACACGTCTTCCCGTCTGTCCGGAAGTGATAATCGCGGCGCTGTGCACTTTCGTCGACATTCCGTCGCGACATTCGAGGGCAAACAAGTGTACGGGCCCTGGTGTCGGGGCCCTGGTGCTTCCTGTGTTGTTCGCAGGTGTGTTGAAGCGGTGCGTTCTGTGGATGCTGGCGGAAGTGACGCATGCGATATGACGTCACAGCAACAGCCACCGTGTGGAATTTCAAAGAGGGGTCATTTGTTTAGTTATTGGTGCAAGATCCTCACACACGACAAAGAGCCAAGTATGCGAACTGATGGAGAGATATATCGACAAGCAAGAACAGTTGCTGCACTTGTAGAGATAAGAAGGTTGTTGTGGTCTCGACATGCTGTTACATGGAAGGGGAGCTTGGCTAACACCACCACACAAGGAGGAACTGATGGGTCAAGAAAGAAAACAAGAGACCACCAAAGTCATGGTTCGACAATATGAAAGCACGGACTGAGCTCAGCTTCAATCAACTTATTGGAAGGATAGAGAAGTGGGGAAAACCTGCGTGTCAAGATCAACCATTGTGCTGCCCTGTGGTGCCTGTACGGAAATGATAGTTAGATATATATATATATATATATATATATATATATATATATATATATATATATATATATATATATATATATATATATATATATATATATATATATATATATATAGTCCTACACTGTATATATGTATATTTAGATAGATATATAGATAGATAGATACATACATACATACACACACATACATATATATATATATATATATATATATATATATATATATATATATATATATATATATATATAATGATTTCCACGAAATAAAGGAATGATTCTTACTGTAAGATCTTACTTCTGGGCATAAGTTGTTGTTGCCAGTAGTGGCTATTTATTATTATACAGTATTAAAATGAGCTATTATTGATTTTATGTGAATCTATTCTTGCACACACACACACACACACACACACACACACACACACACACACACACACACACACACACACACACACACACACACACACACACACACACACACACACACACACACACACACACACACACACACACACAAACACACACGCACGCACCCACGCACGCACGCACACACACACGCACATACACACAGAGCGCGACATCATATAACAACGAACGCTATTGCATGGTTAAACATACTTTCGCGTGATTTTAGCCGATCGGTGTCGGCGACATTGAAACTCAAAACGACCAAGAAAGGAAAACGACTTCCTAGGAATCGTATAGAACGCCACGTGAAAGTATGTGTTTATACGACCTAACTTGCGACAAAATCGATCACCCGTCAGGTCGATTCAACGTTGTATAGGCCCAATACTAATTCTGCTAATAATGAAATAACGGGTACCTCGTTATGTTGTCTAAGCTGCAGCCGCCGCGCTAATAAAAGCATGTCTTGCATGTATCCATCTTGTAAGCCTAATTACTCGGCGTGTTTGGCGAAAAGCAAATGTCAAAAATACTTGAAATCTCTGCATGTATCTTCGATAAGACTAAGCGCAGCATGCTCGCCAAACAAGCCGTTATGGTGTTCGAATGAAACTTAGATTGTAGGAACAGTTGCGGTTCAGCATGGGCATGGACTAAATAAAATCATATTTATATAGCATAAGTCAATCAAATTATGCTCGATTGTGGCTATTGTTGGTTAAAATGGCGGCCATTTTGAATGTTGGTCACATGAACATAGTCGGACACTATTATAAAAGGTTCCATTGAATTCCTCTTATGCCAAAGCATGAGTGTACATACAAAACTTATGTTCCTAACATGATGTAGTGTAAAGATAAATACATCTGGTAGTTCATAAGGATCACGACAGCCATCTTGGATTTGCTTGGTTCCCACGAGTTGCCAAGGATGGCGCATTGCCATCCCACGCATTGCCACCTTTTCCTCATTCGAAGCTTCCGCCGTTTATCAACCAATCAGAGCCAAGCCTGTTGTTCTAAAATTAACGCCACCGGAAGTAGGGGGATAAACAATTTCGCCTCCCTGTAGCGACAGGCATTCTCTAGGGACGCGCGGAGCCAATTGACTTTAATCGTTTTGTAACTTATTAAATAGGCTGTGGATAAACGTCCGGCAGCCGGACGACTACTTCTCAGCGCTAATCGTCCGTCAGTTCCGGTGCATGCGTACTTAGGGCATACAGACGTAAACAAACCGCGCTAAGCCGGGGCGTGCTGTGTTATGTTGGTTAATCGTTCGTTTTGTGTGTGTTATTAATTAGTTCTATTTGTAGATGGACACATGTGAGTACTGGCACACTGGGCTGACCAAATAAACCATCTTGACAGTGTGTCATTGAATCGCTATATGCAGAAGCTGTCATTATATGGACAGCCTTCACTGCTTTAGGCTTGACACGTCACATCACAGACAGTACGGAATGGGTAGATGATAATTATGTCAAAGTGGCCCTCTGTGTATTATGGCTGCATTTACACATACTTCATAAACACTGAGGGTATATATGCTGTTCAAAATTTGTTCAAGTAAACGATAAGAATACATTCATTTCATGAAAAAACTCATACACATATAAATCACCATAATTTGTTTTATAATTATACATGGGAATGGCGAGATACATGATATACCAATGCAAATAAAACTGATCTTGGTGCTGTGCAACAAATTCTACAAATACTGGAACTAAGGCCCCCGTTACAAAGGTTC
Source organism: Oasisia sp. SBJ-2009 (assembly GCA_964017155.1). Lineage (NCBI taxonomy): Eukaryota > Metazoa > Annelida > Polychaeta > Sabellida > Siboglinidae > Oasisia > Oasisia sp. SBJ-2009. The sequence goes on from OZ024859.1 coordinate 4,386,392, forward strand.
CAGTGCCTATATATGTATATGTTGAATTATAATGTATCTGTGTATAATTTATTATGTACAAATTTTATAAATAATTATTATTAATATTGCTAAAATAAAAAACTCGATAATTTTTTTTGTCTGTGATCCGATATATGTGCTTGCATATATTTACTTAAAATGTTATTGTAATATTTGCTATGCTATCACTTTGCAAATATACTGTCTATGAATATACATAATATACTAAATACACAAGTACCAGATATGAATAATGTTATGACTAGGGCTTATTAATTTATGTAGGATAATATTGTTATCGGTCAGATGTTAACTTGTATGCCAGTTGAGATGTACTTTATGACCTGAAATAAACTACAAACACATATATGTATATCTGACAATATATGTTATTTTGTAGAAAAAAAAGTAGCTCCCTAATTTTTTACACATCCACCGATAATGCTACCTGTCCATAATAGGGTTTACCCTTCCAAAAGACAGGTAGTCGGGTCTCTGTATAATGCTATGGTCCGGGAAACACAAAATATAAGAAGATGGTTATTAACTTGCTGCTGCATGTTTACTGATAAGTGAAAGACATTAAAATTACAACATGTGGATTATAGTTTTGTGTTTATTCAAAGGTTATTACCGTTATACATATTTACATATGTACAGTTGAATTATTTGTACACATCGACTGACAAATGAGCAACAATATATAGCTATGCTGCTAACCGGATAAGACCTGTGTGTAGACAAATTACCTACCCTTTCAGTTTGTTACTTTGTGGATCTTTATATTATATGAGTATTAATCGTATTGAGAGTAATGTTTTGTTTATATTTATACCAAATTGTACTTTGATACATTGCTAATGCTATTCCATAACAATTGCACTGTTTTCCAGTGGAAGATCTTTTCAAACTGACACTGTTTAATGGGCATGTTTTGTTGAACACTTGGAGCAACACCAGTATTCCAATTCATGTCTAATTTATGAGAAACATGTTACGTAACTGCTGTAGGCAAATTTAACATATTTCTAAGGTATAATATATTGCTTATGAATATGATACATTGTAAAACAAATCAAGTTTAGGTAGTTATAAAATATCAATCAATTTGATAATTACAACAATTTAAATGTTTTAGGTGGGGCTAGGGTTGGTTGGGTGATATTTGTATGGCATATTTATTGACCCATTGTCCATAACACTAAATTGTAAAAAAAAATGTAAATTAGATGGTTATGTGGCCGTGCATGATTCATACATGTATTCATCACAATAAACATCCATTTGATAATTACTGAATACATGTTTTGGCATGGCTATAAAACTTATAATATATTTCGGGGGTCATTATTCTATATAGAATAGTGACCTATAATTCATGATACATGATACCAAAATCCTGTTTAGGTGGTTATGTGCCATGCAAGCTTCACAGTAAATATCCAGATGAAGTCAGTTATGTGCTGTAATATAACATGATTATGGTGTCAAAAACATGATTTCAAATATATATAAAACATTTAAATTGTTGTAATTATCAAATGCATATTTGGTAACTACCTAAACTTGATTTGTTTACAATGTATCATAAGCAATATACTATGCCGTAGAAATGTGTTAAATTTGCCTACAGCAGTTTGATAAGTGGATCTTCCACTGGAAAGCAGTAGTATGGAAAATAAACGGCCTTTGTGGCCAAATGCGCTATCAACTAGTAAGCCATCACAGTAATCATATTATCGTCCACACAGTTCTTTACACTTCTGCGTATGAAGCAAGTTGAAGCAACCAAAATAGTCACAAAACATCGTTAAACATAGGCCTTTTTAACTGACTAATTACTACAACTTTTTATCGACGGATTATCATGATATTTGTACGATCACGTTCATTTATCTTTCTTCTTTAATTACAACTTTTCAAAATGGCCGTACTCATTACCATAATCTCATCCAATATGGCCGCGGGCGTAAACAATGAAAACCGAAATACGACACCGAGAGGGAAAAAATCATTAACACATTTTAAACACCGCCAAAAAATCAGTTATCGGCTCAGAATCATAGACTAACATTATAACAACATAAGAAAAATTATACAAGAACAGGTATGTTGCGTGATAATAAATTACGGCGACTAAACCCGGATCCCTGTCTCCCCATGTTGTCAGAAGGGGCGGCAAATCGGTCTGACCTCCCTACTAATTGCTCCAATCCACAGCGACCGACGACGCTTTGCCTTTACACTCTTTCCCATTGGCAAATTAAAAAACGATAGATTTTGCCCTGTTTCCTTCACTTTCACCCGATGGCTGTTGCAGTTATAAACACAACAATAATCGTTCCCTCCTATCTTTCTGCAAGGATGGTGTTTACGGCGTCCTCCTACTTCCGGTTAAAAATGTAAACACGCCCAGTGCGCATGTCCGGTCTCGAATGAGGAATAGGTCTATTGAGTTCAGGGACGCATAATCTATATGAGTCAGCAAAATAACCTTGCACGATCAACCATTTCCAGGTTCACAAAATAGCAACTCGACTAATTGGCCGGTTCCACCTAACGTAATAAATTACTTGCCCTGTTATTGCTGGTATTGCCTTGGTTGATGCTGTATTCTGTTTCGATGGTAACACAATACATTTGAATGCTTCTCTTTGGCCACACTCAATAAAGCAAAATCATTTGCTGATTAAGTTATTATAAGATTGTATAGCATGTGTGGTGTTAAAGCCAGGAAGCCAGCTCCTGTGGGTTTCATTTTTCAATTAATATTGCGTTGTTAAGATTGCAACATGCATATTGAATGTTTATTGGTGGCCAATTTTTGTTTTGTTAATTTATTATCTCGGAACAATGGTCGCAACTTGAATTTTTCCGCTTGTAGATGATAAACAAAACACCTAGTTTCAAAAGAGAAAATTATTTGCCAATAATGCCGAGGTGAGCAATACTATTTTGATGTTTAACTTTCCCACGCTGTAGCAGCACACTTCCCATTATAACTTACTGCTCGGCCAATTCTGGGCAGGGGAGCTGGCACCCTGCCTTTAAGTATGACGCAGTCTATAAATCCTCGCTAACATTAAGTTCCCATCCCTATTTGCCCGTTTCTCTTCTGACCATTCATTTACCCTACCACCCTCCCCCGTCCAACCCTCCCCCGTCCAACCCTCCCCCGTCCAACCCTCCCCCGTCCAACCCTCCCCCGTCCAACCCTCCCCCGTCCACCATTCCTACGTCAAACCACATACACATCCGATTCGGTTTAATATCAGATTAGCGGTTGTACTACTAATATTAGCCACACAATGTACAATCATAAGCTACTAACAGGCTGGCGCCGGGAAATGCGCACCCGGCCATAAGCCGAAGCGTATGCCGCCTTTAACAAACCGACCAAGTGGAAGGATTTGATTTTTGCATGACGTATTTGGGCCGAATCGCGCCTTGCTGAAGACGTCAGTGCCGAAGCGAGTCGGAAGGACACAATTAGGCGGCGCATCGACGGCTGATCGAAGACCCGAGAGCTTCCGTCGGGTCGGTATCGCGAAATGTCAGCGATGACGCTATCTCAACGTGGGCTGAGCGCTTCACGCACTGAGCTAACGCGGAACTCCAATTTCTGTTCGAGCGCGAGTCAATAATAGCAGTGGACGGTGCGTAACGAACGGTCCTAGGCCAACAGAGGCCGTCGATTTGTGGCAGAGGCGATAGCATAATTAAAGCGAGTGGGTATTATTTATTTTTTCGATTTAATATTACGTTCGTCTGACAACAGCAGACATACAGCATGTACCCGTTGAAGCAGGCTTACAATTTATTTGATTAACTTACCAAAATTTCATTTGAAAAATTACGCAATCGAACTTCCCTTTCTTAGGTAACAGTCAACAGTTTCGCGCTATAAAATAATGAATTTGAAATAAATGTCAGGAAAAAGCGAATCGACGAAGCTCCTATAAACGAAACAGGTTACATAGGGTCTTCCTGTATTGATTTTCTCAGTAAACTCCAAGCAACGCCCGAGTTAACTGCCATTGACATTTACTGCTTACTAGTATTTATATTGATTGGGCGTTATCTGGTTTATATGCTGTTGGTCGCACAAAACACCAAGAACAACAGACATAGCGAATTTCCTATTAATACTTAGTACGTAGGCTGATCCCGGGCAACGGCACTGACAGAAAACACTGCGCACGTTTACTGTTGTCAAGTGACACATGTGAAACAGCGTACATAACTGAGTTGAATGATGAACAACAGTAATTTTCATCAACGTTTACCTTTGGTGCCTTAAATGAATGGTAATATTGGTAGGCGAGCGGCAAATCCTCAAAAAGTGCGTTATTTTTGGAGTTTAAATGCCCCCCCCCCCCCCCCCCCCGTACATACACAAATGTGATATCATTGGAAAGTTCTGCATATCCCCGTCACGATTAGGCCTGCCTGCCAAGTGGTGCAGTAAGCGTTAATCCGAGGTCAAACTAGGTCACCATAAAACGATCAATTTTTAAAAGTGGACGCGTTTGAAACCTTTTTGATATTAACATGGCTAAGTAGCTATTTTATATTATGAGAAATGGCCAAGCCATATATTGCTGCTCGTACATATCCACCGCTGTCTATAGCCAGGTACTCATGTATACAGCTGAGTGAACTGGAGCAATGTAGAGTGAATAAAACGTGTCCAATGTTTTTACACTGCAGCACAGGATTCGAACCCGGGTCCTCTTAGTCGAGAGTCCGAAGCTCTACCCCTGAGCCACTACGCTCTACAACTGGGACTGAGCAACTCTTGTCTTGGTGCGCTTCTGATCTTGGTTCTCGGGTATTTAGGCGCAATGAACGGTATCGTATTGTTGTCATTATTATCAGATATCTAAACTTTTCCGCATTACAAATGAATCATAAGCATTTTGATTTGTGATATGTCACGCAGCAACACCATTTAATGTTATCAGTATTGCTGGTAAAGGCAACGTTTGGCGGATGTCTCGTTAACTAATTTCGACTGTGATCTAGTGAGACCGCGACCATGCGTATACCTCTAGATCGGTGGTGTTGAATCGATGACTCACTGACACATAGATTAGGGGGGATTGAGTGTCTGAGTGTGTCTTGCATACAACGTCCGTAACACGAACACTCGCTTTGCAATGCGACGCGACACACTGGTTGGTTAGTGGACTAGTTTAACGCGCTTTTGTAAATTAATAATAATAAGTTATATTCTACTGCGCCTATATCCCTTGAAACCAAGCTCAGATATGCAACAATAAAACAGGGTTGGTCAATTGCAAAATCGATAAGAAGTAGGCAACTGTCAACATGCCATGTACAGGTGGACACGCCGGGGAGCTGTGGTGGCTACCCAACGTTATAAGGGTAAATAAACGGAGCAAGGATACAAAAGAGATGCAAAGGGCAGATGTTTTCTTGGGTGCTTGTATCGCTTTGAATATTATAAATGTTCCACTGTTTTGACAACAGTCATAACTCATCGTGACAAGCCTGGAGATTACGATAGAAGCACGCAGAATCGAAAACGTGTAATGGAACTTTCGCTCACTGCAACTGTTTCTGTTTCTACTCAAACCATCACTCTCATTATCGAGTTTAATGACGGTCGCATAAACCTGCTTAATTACCGATGATGAGTCTAGCATGCCTAATAACACGGCCCTTAAACAATAGGCTATTTATATATAAGCTTATTATCGTGTGTAGTGCGCATCGCGTTAGTCTTGGAATTGCAATTCGCGGCGTGGGTTGTGATTAAAAGTAAGCGCGAAACAGTTGTCAACGGAATTCCACGAATTGTCGTAATTTCGCGAGACTACGCGTAGGTCTAGACTCCCGCCGTGAACGTTCTTATGTAATAATACTCCCTGGACCGCAGCAAACGCACGCCTACTGTCACTGCACAGCTCGACTGACTCTGAACAATACGATTAGCCTCGATTACCCAGGCCAAGTGAGGTGGCAGCACGCTTTAGGCACCCAAATCCGCCTGGTGGTAGCCTCGGTTACCCAGACTCCGTGAGGTGGCAGCACTTTTAAGCCCCCTCAACTCCGCCTGGGACAGTATATGGGCTTTAGTTTCTACATCCGGGCAGCCTTACCCCAGATTAGGGTAGACACGCTGATTGGCTCTCAGGCCAACTATGAAATAAAAATTAAAATAACGATGTACTTTTATAAGATAATGATATCCTATAAAAAGTATTCAACATTGAACTTATATTAACACAAAAGTAAGTACAAGTAAAAAGCAGGGGGGAAAGTCAGCAACCAGGGAGATGCAAAACGGAGGAGCTACTCTGAAGCAGTGATCGAGGGTGCATTGAGAACAGAAAGGGTTTTTATGGGCGACTCAATTTTGCGAAAGACGGACAAGACGTTAAACAAAGGAGAAGATGTTGTTGTTTGTCTTCCGGGCGCTCGGATTGAGCATGTGACAGATAGGGTAGAGAACGTGTTGGGGCATGGCCAGGGAGGATCTATATTAGTACATGTAGGGACGAACAATGCAGACAGGGAGGGGACAACTAGAATAGTGCAAAGATACAGACAGTTGGTAGGGAAACTGAAGAAGACAAGAGTTGAACAGATCATTCTCTCAGGAATCTTGCCAGTAATCGGAGGAAGGGGAGCAACCTATAGAAACTGTAAGAGGATGGCAATCAATGCTCTGGTGGAGCAGATGTGTGAAGGAGAAGGAGTTGGATTTGTAGATTTGTGGGGATACTTTGTTGGGAAGGAAGATATGTACGTGAGAGATGGCCTCCATCTAAGCGGAAAGGGCGCAGCAGTGTTCTCCGAGAACCTGCTTCAATCTATGGACAGAGCAACAGGTTGCAATTTTTTAAACTAGTTTCGCAGGGGGGATACACAGAGAAGCCAAATACTAGAGGCATAGCTAAAGACAGCAAAAAGAAATCAGCAAAAAACAGCCTGGAAAGCCCTACGAAATTTGGTTATAAATGTGTTTGTTTAAATGCAAGGAGCATAGTAAACAAAAGAAATGAACTAAACATTATGGTAGAAGATATTGACCCTCACATAATAGGTATAACTGAATCTTGGGCCACCCCCGATATATCAGATGCCGAATTAGGAATGACAGGATATGTAATGTTTAGGAAAGATAGATTAGGAAGAAGGGGAGGCGGAGTTATTTTATATATTAAAGAATCCATCCAGGCTTACGAAATAAAATTAGAAAAAGAAGCAGAATGTGAAGCTGTCTGGTGTAACATAGTTACAGGAAACTCAACATTAACTGTTGGGTTAGTTTATCGTAGTCCAAACATAAGCATAGAAGAGAATGAAAAAATGCACAACGCTATAAAAGAAGTGAGTAAACGGGACTGTATTATTATGGGGGATTTTAACCATGGGCATATAAAGTGGACATCTCTACAGAGTCCTGGGAGAGAGGATCAAGAGTTTTTAAATTTAGTACAAGATAGTTTCCTTTTTCAACATGTGTTAGAACCAACCAGGGACAAGAACGTGTTGGACATAGTTTTGAGCTCACAGAAGGAATTTGTTGATAATGTCAATATATGTGAGCCACTGGGATGTAGTGATCATAACCAGATACATTTTATCATCAAAGTAAAAGGAGAACGGAACAGAAAAATACGGTACAGGAAAAATTTTCACAAAGGAAGATATAAGGACATGAGGGAATATTTAGCGAAGATAGACTGGAATAACACACTGAAGAATAAGACAGCAACAGAATGCTGGAATATCTTAAAGAGGGAAATTGACTGCGTCGTTGACAAATTTGTCCCCTTGAAAAAACAGGGGAAAAGGTCAAAGAAGAAACACTTATCGAAGGAAGCCATTAGAAAAATCAAGTTCAAGCAAATGATGTGGAAGACATATAGACATACTGGAAGTGAAGAAGACTATGCCATTTATAAAGAAGCACTTAATCAAGCTACAGCTGAAATTAGAAATTCGAAGAGAAGCTATGAACAAAAAATAGCTTTCAACATAAAACATGACAGCAAGAGTTTTTATGCGTATGTTCGAAGTAAACAGAAAGTTCAAGATAAGGTCGGGCCACTAGAAGGTAGTGATGGAAACATAATAACGGAGGGATTCTTAATGGCAGAAAACCTAAATGAATACTTTAGTTCGGTGTTTACCAGGGAAGATATTAGTACATTACCAGTACTAGAGACTAAGTTCGAAGGGAGAGAGTGTGACTATTTAGGACAACTAACTGTAACCCCAAAAATGGTAGCTATGAAAATAAGAGATATGAAGGATAATAAATCACCAGGAGTGGATGGGATTCCTCCCAAATTACTACTGGAAATTGTAGAACAAATTAGCATACCACTTGCAACAGTGTTCAATTTGGCATTAGAGGAAGGAGTGGTTCCGGTAGAATGGAAAGAAGCAAACATCATACCATTATTTAAAAAAGGATCAAGAAGCAAGTCAGAGAACTATAGACCAGTGAGTTTAACATCGGTGATTTGTAAACTATTAGAAAGACTAATTAAAGATCACTTGGTTGATTTTCTTGTTAAAAATAAATTGATAAACACATCTCAACATGGGTTTTTAAAAGCGAGGTCCTGCTTAACAAATATGTTATGTTTTTTGGAAGATGTCACAAAGTGGGTAGATGAGGGATCACCAGTAGATATAATCTACTTAGATTTTAAAAAAGCCTTTGACAAAGTGCCACACCAAAGATTACTACTTAAACTAAAGGCCCATGGCATAGGAAATAGTATGATTAACTGGATAGAAAAATGGCTTATTGATAGAAGACAAAGAGTAGTAGTTGATGGGGAGGTTTCAAATTGGAAATCTGTTTTGAGTGGAGTACCGCAAGGATCAGTATTGGGACGTATGTTATTCTTAATATATATCAATGATTTGGATGATGACATAACAAGCAAGGTGTTGAAGTTTGCGGACGACACAAAAGTGTTTAGGAAAATAAAAAGTGATGCAGATAGACAGCATTTACAAGATGACCTAAATAAGTTGATAGAATGGTCTGAGAAATGGCAAATGCTGTTTAACTTTGGAAAGTGTAAGTGCCTCCACACAGGACATGGGAATGAAAATGCACAATATACAATGGGTGGTACTGTACTAAATACTACTGTAAAGGAAAAGGACTTAGGTTTAACCATTAGTGCTGACATGAAGGTATCAGAGCAGTGTGGAATTGCAGCAGCGAAGGCAAACCAAATTCTTGGATTAATTAGGCGAAATATAGTATACAAAGAAAAAGAACTAATAATACCGCTTTATAAAATAATAGTTAGGCCTCATTTAGAATATTGTATACAAGCATGGAGGCCATATCGCAAGAAGGATATTGATATGCTAGAAAGAGTACAAAGGAGAGCAACAAAAATGATACCAAAACTCAGGAATATTAGTTATGAAATGCGTCTAAAAGAATGTGGTCTAACAACACTAGAAACCAGAAGATTGAGAGGAGATCAGATTGAGGTTTTTAAAATATTGAATGGGTATGAAAATATTGACAGAAATATTTTTTTCACGGTCAAGGAAGAGAGAAGGACTAGAGGACATGGAGTTGCATTAGCAAAGAAGCAGTGTAGACTAGATATTAGAAAATTTTCATTTTCCCAAAGAATAGTAAACGAATGGAACAAATTATCAGCTGATTGTGTAGGTGCTAGAAGTGTTAATATGTTTAAAAATAAAATTGACATATACCTAAGACGGGCAGGGTATACTTAGATAGATAGGTTGGACTCTCGATAAGCCAAACGGCTTCCTTGTCCACCTGCCATCTAGAGTTGATTCTCTAGGTGGCAATCTTGTTAAATCTTGTTAAATTCAAATTTACAGTTGTTTATAAAATAAGAATTACGGCAGGATTAACCAGTATCCGTGAAGTGGCAGCATTGTCTAGCATACACGGATAGCATACAAATTAAATAAGGAACCTTTTTATCAAATAATACTGTATTATAAAAACTATTCAACATTAAACTTATATTAACACAAAATAAATAGAAATACAAATTTGCAGTTGTTTATAAAATATATATTACGGCAGTGTCCGTGAGGTGGCAGCATTGCATAGATCACGCTGCTACCCAAACAAAAGCCGTTAATGTAGCCAGACTGTCTTCTCCGCGTAGTTCCGCAGCCGACCGACAGTCGGTTAAGCGAGACTACCTGGTGGTGAATACTCTGTCAACATTGCCACCAGGGCCGCCTTACCCCAGAATAGGGTAGAGACGCTGATTGGCTCTCAGGCCAACTATGAAATGAAAACTAAAATAAAGATAATATTAAAAGTATTACAACAACAACAATAACAGGAATTATGGCAGGATTAGTCTCGATTACCCAGGTTCCGTCAGGTGGCAGCAGGTTTTATCTCGTCACAGGGTTAACACTAAAAAGCCGGCTATGTGGGCGAAGTACCGATACGACATGAGGAAGGATAATATATATATATATATATATATATATATATATATATATATATATATATATATATATATATATATATATATATATATACATATATGTATGTATATATATATATATATATATATATATATATATATATATATATATATATATATATATATATATATATATATATATATATATATATATATATACATATATACACATGGCTATTCTGTAGAAACCTTGTAATATGGGGCAACTTTAATATTAAGTGTATCCAAACCAGAAAACACATCTACACTTCACGGGGAAATAGAAGACCCCGGCAAAGATGTTTGAATGAAATGGGACGGGAGTCGACAGCCCCAGATTCCTTAGCCTCCGTTACCCAGCATTTTTAGCCCCTCACATCGGCTGGGGGAAATTAATGCTCTGCCAATATTACCGCCAGTGGCTCTTTACTCCAGACTAGGGTAGAGAAGCTGATTGGTTCTCAGGGCGAATTCGAAATAACACTTTTAATTAGGATACTTTTTTGTCAGATAATACTATATTATAAAATAATTAAATAATTTATCTCATACTGAAACATATCACACACAAAATAAACATAAATGAAAACATTTCGTTGTTAATTTTTCACATAATTTAAAAAAAAACCTTCTTTTCATTTTGTATATGTACATATTTTATAACTTAGTTTCGTTATCAAAGGCGTACGTACATTATGAACATTAAGTATTATTATACACATAAACCTGTGAATTAATCGAAAACAGTGATGCTGTCTATCATTTTCGAACAGTGACATTACACGAGCAAAGTATATGAGTCACCAGGCTATATTGCTACAGATTTCCATCATTTGTTATGTCTGTCACGTCCTCGATTACATTACTCCGCAATGAGGCGCCACTTGAGTATAACTTCTTTGCGAAATCCCAAGGCCGGGCGAAAGTCTATTAAACTGACTGTATAGTTATGTCCGTAGGAGCGACACACAACTGGCATCTCATTGGAATATTGGGTAATCGACGATACAGAATACGGAATTTTCAACGTAGATGATAGAAACTAATTCCATCAAGCCGCGATTGGTTTGACACATATGGGTCATTGGCTGACTGTCAGTTCCCCTTGCGACTAGGTCTCAGTCAGCAGAAGATTAACGGTGGCAATTTTACTGTTTTTAAAGATGTGGCGGCCATTTTAAATGGAGAGTCTTCCGCAAACGGTTTTGCACCGACCGGAAGTGACGATGCCTCGTTAGTCGTACAATTGACCGAATTACTTCTTGAATATAATTCCCTTTCTATCCTCATCATTTTCGTGTGCAACGTTGACATTCAAAGTTGCTAACTTGTTATTTCTTAAAAAACATATAGCAGATGTACTGGAATAAGTCATTTAGAATATCACAGGCGACCGTGCAAATATGTTTTTGTTCTAAATACAAAATAACAATCATCTCATAGTTCAATAGTTCAAGTTGTTGGATTTCATGGCCTTGTGTTTGACTCAGTAAGCTTTCTCTCCCTCTCTACCTCCCTCCCTACCTCCCTCCCTCCCTCCATTTCCCCCTCATTCCCTCCCTCCCTCGCTCTCCATCTCTCTCTGTTTCTCTCCGTTTCTCTCCGTCTCTCTCTCTCTCTCTCTACCTCTATCTCTATCTCTATCTCTATCTCTATCTCTATCTCTGTCTCACTCTGTCTCACTCTGTCTCACTCTGTCTCACTCTGTCTCACTCTGTCTCACTCTGTCTGCGTCTGCGTCTGCGTCTGCGTCTGCGTCTGCGTCTGCGTCTGCGTCTGCGTCTGCGTCTGCGTCTGCGTCTGCGTCTGCGTCTGCGTCTGCGTCTGCGTCTGCGTCTGCGTCTGCGTCTGCGTCTGCGTCTGCGTCTGCGTCTGCGTCTGCGTCTGCGTCTGCGTCTGCGTCTGCGTCTGCGTCTGCGTCTGCGTCTGCGTCTGCGTCTGCGTCTGCGTCTGCGTCTGCGTCTGCGTCTGCGTCTGCGTCTGCGTCTGCGTCTGCGTCTGCGTCTGCGTCTGCGTCTGCGTCTGCGTCTGCGTCTGCGTCTGCGTCTGCGTCTGCGTCTCCGTCTCCGTCTCCGTCTCCGTCTCCGTCTCCGTCTCTCTCCTGTCTCTCTCCTGTCTCTCTCCTGTCTCTCTCCCCCCTCTCTCCCCCCCCTCTCTCTCTGTCTGTCTGTCTGTCTGTCTGTCTCTCTCTCTGTCTCTCTATCTCTCTCTCTCTCTCTCTCTCTCTCTCTCTCTCTGTCTGTCTGTCTGTCTGTCTGTCTGTCTGTCTGTGTGTGTCTCTCTCTCACTCACTCTCTCTCTCTCTCTTCTCTCTCTCTCTCTCTCTCTCTCTCTCTCTCTCTCTCTCTCTCTCTCTCTCTCTCTCTCTCTCTCAGTGTCGCCACGCAGTGGGAGAGAAACAAACCAATGTTTGACATCGCTACCCTTTACATCAGAATAATAGTTTGGCTAGTACGCAAGTTAAAAAGAAGACGACATCGTATCCTGACGAATCGCGTGACGAATCTGAATAAGAGCGATATTATAGTCTATTTGAATTTAAACGGTAGTACTTATAGTGCATTATGCGTAATGCGTGCATGTATTATATATGCGTAAGCGACACCCAGTTGCGGTTTTTTAGGCTCCGCGATGCGGCGCCACCGTTTGCGTTCAGAGATCGCCCGGACCAAGAAAATTAAATATTCAGCATTGTGGTTTTAAAAGGATAACTAGTGTTTCAATACGATGCGCTAAAAGATATATATTGTGGGTAATTCAGCGTCTAATTAAATGTAAACAAGTAGTGCGATATAATGGTGCTGCGGCAAACCCACTCTACACCGTCACTTGTGCTCCTGGGCGCTTGGTGATGTCCCCTGTTTTATTCACACTAATACAGATGACCGTCACATCAGCCTGACATCAAACATATTATAACCAAAAAACAGCAACGACACTGTTCTGACCAAGTGTTTGATTGTGTCGTCGCTGATTTTGCAATGTGGTGTTTCTCTCATTTTCTTCACTTGAACGTTCTTTTAACCAGAATAACTTTTTAATGATTTCACGAGGAATCCTATTCCTCCAAGAAGTCTAGCCTTAACAGAGAGTGCGTTGGGAGGGTAGAACGATACCAGTACGTCGGCACCGAACACTTTTCTTTCTATAATTATACTCAACCCAATATTTAAAAAGTCATGATGGTCATAAAAGAGGGTTACAAATAAAAACAATAATCACCGCTGCGAGACAATCGATGAGCGAAAACAATTTTAAAGGCGACACAACGCTTTTGTATTTCATCGACATCTTTCATCGACACTAGCATTTGTTGTTGTACGCGAAACTCGGCACTCGATTGCAGTTTACCGAAGCTGTTGTTGATTTTTCTTGAAATTTACCATACCATTCACAATGACATAGGGCCCAGTTGTGCAAGGTCTCGTTACTTATCGCTTAAAACATACCGCAAACGAGAATCACGTGCGCGTCCAACAGCAAATCTATGGATATATTTTAATGCAGTAATTAGGCGCTTGTACCAACTGAACGTCTGACGGCGCGTTTACAGTATCACTGGCCTATACTATAAACTAATAATAATATTAATACTAATGCAATATGTCCACAACATTTTAGTCTTAGTCTACAGATAAGACACAAAACCTTGAATCTCCACTGTTACGTGGTAAATTGCACTTAAATAACATGTCAACTTACACTGTCGATGTGCATTGATCGTTCAAGTACGTTCATTGTAGTTCAGCAGCATCGTGAAATACTACAGTCCGGGTTAATCCAGAAACACGATCCATTACCTCTACACGGACTGACTTTGGCGGAACTGGCGTTATCCAATAGTTACGTCACGTCCGTCGTTACTGGCTACACGTTCCAAACGTACTACGTTCCAAACGTAACACTAGATAGGAGCTGCGGCACTACCCCGATGGGACCAAACGCGCACAGATCTCGCTCAAATCTCGGACGTCTCGTCGTTTACCCAGCAGTGTAGTATTGTTTGTATTATTATTTTATTCTTTACTGTAACCAACAAATGAATCAACATAGAAATGCAACGGATATTATAACTACTGCAGAGAA